>JAWPHD010004120.1:0-196729 GCA_037043455.1 Cyrtodaria siliqua
GAACAAACCTTAAATACCACAACTGCATGCAAAAGACTTACCAAAGAGAGGAAAGACACGTCGATATTGTTAGTGCTTGAAGACCACTGTTAGAGGTTCCTTATTTTCCTTGTTTAAGTTAAAAATAATCTCGTTGTCGTGTGACATCTCGTTCCCTATTTGGAAACTTAACCCCGCCATACTCACACACCTGACGCTTTCCTGTTAACGTTGTCGATTTGTGTCAGCTGTGGGCGGGTTTAAGTTTCCAAATACGGAATACGTGTCAGCGTGAGATATGTCGAAATGTAAACATTCCAGAAAATCTCTGCTAAAAACATGGACAGTCGTACGAAAATGCCTAAGATCGACGAGGTATTGATAATTATTCTCTTTGGTGTGTTTTATGCATGCTCTCATAGTATCTAAGGTTTAATCTATTGAAATACGGCGGTTGTTTATGTAGGCATTGCTCGATTTCTTCAGAAACTTCTCTTGATGCGGTCGACCCTGATACCTAAAAATTCTGTTAAAGGTGGCATCGTAGCTCTATGGTATAGGTACACGCTATAAGAGCTACGATTCTCGCAGCTACTTTCCCAGTCACACTCTATTACAGGTAACAAGTTTACCTTTACTCTCACAACCATGATACATCTTCATTGTCAATTATTTTGTTACTATTTATAAAGAGTTTTGACAGCTTAGAGTGAGAATTAATTGAGATGTCATTAACGGCAGTGAACATTGTTGTTGGGGTCATATAAGTTCTCCGACAGTGCTATAAAACAAGTTGACATGTCAAATGCAGTTTGTGTTTCGAGAACGAGAACATTTTGGTTGTCCATATATTGATAAAGTGACCTGAGCTGTTAGTCATGACTGCACACCCTAATAAATGACCAGCTATGAAACTTGTACCATCAGTTTCATTGTCATACATTATATAACTTATATATGATGGAATGTGCTCTGTGTTTGTGGTCAGTCATATTTAATGGTATTTTATTTATGTATTAATAAAGCGTGTAAATGTAGATCTACTGATTGGATGATTTGTAGTCTGGATTATTTAGTTTTCTCTTGGTAATATTTTATTATTTAGTTTGTTACTTTATATTCTTTGTTGGTACACATAATTATGAAGTTTAGTATGAGATCTAGTTGTACATATTGTTGCTCATTATGATTCATTGGTTTTAAACAGAGTTATGACCCTTTAAGTTAAATTGTGACCTTACAGTGGGGCATTTATGTCCACAGACACATTTCTAGTTTTATTGTACAAACCTGTTATTAAGTTTAATTAGGAATATAATTATTGAGGCTTGTTAGCAACAGGTGAGGTACCACCAACCTAGCCTAACCCTAATCAGTAGTTAGCTTAACCCAATGGGGGTAGTTAACTACTGAGGTGAGGTACCCAAACCTAACCCTCAGGCAAAATAAAATAATACCTTGTTTACTGTAACCCGAACAACTCCCTTAAAACACCACAGACTCCTCTTTTTGTTTTATTGGGAATAAAAAAACATTAAACTATTCAGACAAGTGTTCATTTTGTCAGCATAAAGGAGAACAGATGCCAGAAAGGGTGGCTTCCATTGATAGCAATCACAAGCTTTGTTAGTCCCCTACCGGTCCGGACCGGAGGGGACTTTAGGTTTGCCCCCCGTCGGTCCGTCAGTCAGTCGGTCTATTTTTTTTGTCCGGACTGTAACTTTGTCATGCATCGTGGGATTTTGAAATAACTTGGCACAAATGTTAACCATAATGAGACGGCGTGTCGCGCGCAAGCTCCAGGTCCGTAGCTCAAAGGTCAAGGTCACAGTTGGAGGTTAAAGGTCAAAAATACGCTTGTCCGGGCTGAAACTTTGTCATGCATCGTGGGATTTTGAAATAACTTGGCACAAATGTTCACCATAATGAGACGGCGTGTCGCGCGCAAGATCCAGTTCCGTAACTCAAAGGTCAAGGTCACACTTGGAGGTTAAAGGTCAGAAATATACTTGTCCGGGCTATAACTTTGTCATGCATTGTGGGATTTTGAAATAACTTGGCACAAATATTCACCATAATGAGACAGCGTGTCACACACAAAACCCGGGTCCGTAGCTCTAAGGTCAAGGTCACACTTGGAGGTAAAAGGTCAGAAATAGGCTTGTCCGGGTTGTAACTTTGTCATGCATTGTGGGATTTTGAAATAACTTGGGACACATGTTCACCATAATGACACGGCATATCGCGCGCAAGACCCAGGTCCATAGCTCAAAGGTCAAGGTCACACTTGGAGGTTAAAGGTCAGAAATAGGCTTGTCCGGGCTGTAACTTTGTCATGCATCGTAGGATTTTGAAATAACTTGGCACAAATGTTCACCATAATGAGACGGTGTGTCGCGCGCAAGACCCATGTCCGTAGCTCAAAGGTCAAGGTCACGATACCTTCAGAAGACAGGAACACATATTTTGCAGCTAAACATGGTAAGGTATTCAACATTCCTTGCATGATCATTAACATTGCTACATTCAACCTTTCATATGGGTACATTGAAAGATAACTGTTTCTTCAATAACTTCAGAATTAACAAACTGGCTAATAACAACTTTATTTCTTTGACATTTTTGCAAATATTGTGTTGACGAAACACAGTAACCTTTAACAGCAGTTTGACATTTGTGCAATTATTGTGTTGACAAAACAGTAACCGTCGACAACTGTGCAGATTCTGAATTGTTAATTTTGCACAAGACCTGGTAGGAGACTATGGCCGTCCCTCGGACTGCTTCTTGTTTAAATAGAATTTAGGTTTACTAAATGCCTTCAAATTTAAATGAAATTGTGTTAAAATACAGTCATCCACTCAAATATGTCGGTGCACATACCTACTTGTTCCTGTGTTTTAAAATCTTCATTCAGGAACAATAAAATAAAAAACAAAATGAAAAGCTGACCTACCGACCCATGTTTTTTTAACAATCATGAATGTTACAGTAAACGCAGGTATTTTATTTGGCCTAATCGACGATTAACTACTTGAACACCCAGTGAGGGTAGTTAACAACTGAAGTCGGGTACCCTAGCCTGACTAATCAACGATTAGCTACACTCAGCTAGGGGTCGAATTTCACAAATTTAGCCACTAGCTAAAAATATCCAGTGACTAAAAAATCTACTAGCTAAAATTGGTTCTCACTAGCATTTTTATTCAAGTAATAACGGGATGTAAATTCTGTTTAACAATAGTGTTTTAGTATACATGTATGTAAGACGTTTATTATGTGATAACTGACTATATACTAGACTGTCACTGTACAGTACTGTTTACTGCACTGTTTCATTTGTTTGTTATAATTTATTATTGATTATTGTGTTGATGATAAGGTAATTTTCCTGTATGAAACTATGAATTGTGAACCTTACCTTTCTCCGCGTTTGCTCGACTCCATCTCGTCATTTTGTCTTTTGAAAAATGAAGTGATTTTGCGAGCAGACGATTCTGCCATGATAATTGATTGTGTAAAGTCCCGAGAGTGAGTGAGCGGTAGCTAGCATATTTCAACCATATTTCCGGAGCCCTGACAAGTGTCATCAACATTTTCTACGCTTGAATTTGTATATTTGTAATTTTATATATATATAAGTTTATTTTAGACTATATCAGAGCTTTTTATCACAAAATTTGGAAGAGGCCCAGGCCTATCCATTTTGGGAAAAAAGGCTTAAAGCACGCGCTTATTTCTCCTTTTGGGAAAGATGTAAGATTCATAAATTTTAGTAAAATATGACAATAATATGCTTTATTTATATTTTCATCCATTATTTATTATAATTACTGTCAAGACTTCTCTTTCAGAACTGACTTAACAGACAAAAACAAATGCAGAATTAATGCTTTTCTCAAATTCTGAGAGACAGCTGCTTTGTGATTGGGAAAATGTTCTGCCACAGTTGGGAAAAAACAGTCAAGTTTTCAGTTGGGAAGAGGCCTTTTACAGGCCTCTGTTATATAATGTAAAAAAGCCTTGTTTATAGCTATATGGTAATTTTTTGTTTTCAGACAGTGAGGGATTGCTGTTTACTGGGCGAGTTGCTGAGAGTGGAAGGAATGCACCTCACTCCCTCATCTAGTCCACGAATGGCCAAGAGTACCTCACTAGGGATCCTAGATAACGATGGAGACATGCATATTGTGGACCAAGATGACATCATCGGGCTCACTCAGGACGTGAAAAATTTCTCAGATGGACTTGCACGTCTGAAATGTATTTTCAACGAACCGTGTGGTAAGGCAGAATTTGATAACATTCCTAGAGATAATGTTAGGATTTGAAATCTATTTAAATTGAATGTGACATTATACAGATCAGTCATCTCCCCTTTTATTAGTTTTAATTTATAACAAACATTATTGACAACTTGGAGAACATTTTCTCTTTGTACAGATACTTAAGAATGTGTCAACAGTGAACGTTGGTGAATAATTGTTATGCTCCCAGAAAAAGTACTACAGTTCTATTTTCTACAGAATTTTTTAACGTTTCACAACTTACTGTTGCATTTCAACTAACAGTTAAAGGGACACACGGAAATTTTGAGTTATATCAGGCGTTAAAATTAACAATGCTCCAACAACAGGATGGCCCGGGGCTAGTCCAATCTGATTGCGGGCTAGTTTCTCTTTCAAAAATGGTTGCCCGTCGAGCTAGTCAAAAAAAATCTCGGGACAATCAAACTGCAAACTAAAATTCAACCAGAAATCATCTTTAATCGCATGTAATTTGAAGCCATAATGTTATTTGTTGAACAATAAAGATCATCCCTTGAGTAAAGGTCATCAATTTGAAAGCGTGCATTTCATTGGTTGATTACACGATTTGAACCAATCACATCACAGCTTTCATATTAACATTGAGTGGTCATACGAATTTATCAAATTGGACATGTAGAAGAAGTAAGATCAGTCGAATATTAACTGTTTGAACGGTGATTACGATTTTATATTCTTTTTTTAGCAAGTCTGTATCATAAAAACACTTTACAACGAACGCTTATTAACAAATGCAAGCTGCTAAATAACACCGAGAACGTGCACCTGTTTTTGGATGGTTTAATTTGCAGGACCTGGTATTGGTTTTTATGTGATTTGCGGCGCGATCCTAAAAATATAAAAGACAGTGGTATTGTTTTTGTTATATGATGCAATGGATAAATAAAACGAAAATAAAGGAAAATAGAACCTTATTGTTTGATTCTAATGACAGGTGTATTATTAATTAATTATATAAAACAAAGTTAAAAAGCTAAGTATTCAATATCGACAAAAGTTATGTACCGGCTACTCTTCATTGGTACTAACAATTTTGGGGCAACTAAAAATAAATCGGGGCAAGTGACTTTTTGGACTTTTGAAATCTACTTGCCCTGGTCTAGTTCCCAATTTTAATTTTCTTGCAGCACTGATTAGCACCTCGATTTATTAATCTGTTATCATTTTAACTTTAAAATTGTTGCATATTCACTCATTACAGAGCTGTAGATAATTTTTGACTGCATTGAGTATTTACTCATCAGATTCAAAATGAATGAGTAACAAGGAACTCGTTCAGAGTTAACACTTTCTTTAAACAGTTCATGCTTTCAAAATGGATGTAAATAAAGAAAAAAATATTCTGATTAGATTGAAGTTTAAGTAAAAACAAAAGAAACACTGTATGACCTTAATATTAGACACATGCTTGGAACAATTTTCATCATGTAAATATGGAATAAACTGTTTCACAGGACAATACATACAAATATAATACTCATGCTTTTTAAAAGTTATGATTACTTGTAGTAATGATACTCACAATTTTAAAAACTGAGGGGTTTTATAAAAAAAGAAAGTGAAATGCTCAAAAAGACAGCTTATCTACTGTAGCAGCTCTGCAATATTTAATAAAACATTGAGCTTTCAATTGTCTTAGTTACTCTACCAAATGTTTAAATATATTATTGGTGCAATATAATATATATTTAGTAATATGTAAAACAATTTGCTCTAGTCAATTCTAATGGTTAATATTAATGATTGAACAAATGCACATAACGGAGAAAAACTAACATGACACCGTGAGTTTTTAAAAAATCAAAATTGCCGTATGTCCCTTTAAAACCAATGTCTTTATACACTGCTGAGCTTGTGACATTATTAAATTGTTATTGTTGGAAATCAATGTTAACCATAAAAATACAATTTAAAAACACTGTTTGCAATATATAGGTAGTAAGTTAGGACTAATTGTTTACACGTTTTAATTGGATGTCATGTAAGTGGAGGTTAATGACATGATGCATTATAACCAAAATCAAAACTTTACCAGGTGTTAACATGGGCTTATGGCTAAGACGTTGTGGAAACACTAGAACTGTCTTTGCAGTATGACATTATGTTTGTATGTTGCAGAGTGTGATGAAGACATGCGTGTGTTGGCTCATGAGAGGCTGGGAGATGTTCTGTGTACACTCAAGTCAGTACTACAGAAATACCCACCCCTCAACACTACAGAGCTCTTCTCTGCTGCTGGCATGCTGATTGGCAACATTAAAAGTGAGTCAAGTTGATAATTATGCTTTATTACATTTTTATGGGTGAACGATTGGGATTTCTCAGTGAAAGAATATTCATAATCACTTAATACAAGTAAAGAACTCTGAACACAAACATAACTGTGGCTTTGATTCATGACGTCAATAAAGTGTTGCAGATGTCGACATTATCCGCCGATAATGTTCATTAAAGCAAATTATTAGCCAGATAATAATAATGTCCATGCCCTAGTATTGGTACACGTATGCCCATGTCCTAGTATTGTTACATGTATGCCTACGTCCTAGTATTGGTACACGTATTCCCATGTCCTAGTATTGGTACACGTATGCCCATGTCCTAGTATTGTTACACGTATGCCCATGTCCTAGTATTGTTACATGTATGTCTACGTCCTAGTATTGGTACACGTATGCCCATGTCCTAGTATTGGTACACGTATGCCCACGTCCTAGTATTGGTACACGTATGCCTACGTCCTAGTATTGGTACACGTATTCCCATGTCCTAGTATTAGTACAGGTATGCCCATGTCCTAGTATTGGTACACGTATGTCCATGTCCTAGTATTGTTACACGTATGCCCATGTCCTAGTATTGGTACACATATGGCCATGTCCTAGTATTGTTACATGTATGCCTCCGTCCTAGTATTGGTACGTGTATGCCTACGTCCTAGTAGTGGTACACGTATTCCCATGTCCTAGTATTGGTACACATATGTCCATGTCCTAGTATTGGTACACATATTACCACATCCTAGTATTGGTACACATATGCTCATGTCCTAGTATTGGTACACATATGGCCATGTCCTAGTATTGGTACATGTATGCCCACATCCTAGTATTAGTACAAATATACCCATGTCCTAGTATTGGTACACATATGCCCATGTCCCAGTATTGGTACATGTATGCCGATGTCCCAGTATTGATACACATAAATTATATTGGTACACATATGCCCACATCCCAGTATTGGTACATGTATGCCGATGTCCCAGTATTGATACACATAAATTATATTGGTACACATATGCCCACATCCCAGTATTGGTACATGTATGTCTATGTGCTAGTATTTGTACATATATGCCTACGTCCTAGTATTGGTATACATATGCCTACATCCTAGTATAGGTACATGTATGGCTACATCCTAGTATTGGTACACATATGCCTGCATCCTAGTATTGGTATACATACGCCAGGGTTCCGGAAATACGGTTGCCCGACGCCCCGGGCATGAGGATTTTGGGTGCGGGCAAGTGACCTTCGCAAATCTGGTTGCCCGCCACTTGCCCGACGGACAATTCCATTTCAGAACAAATCAAGTGGCAAACTAGCCATATCAGAATGAATCATTCTGATAACTGCATAAAACTGGCCGCTGTTTTTCGCCACTAGCGATTGTTAATAAGATCAAACAACTTTCGGTACAATCAACAATCTCGCCCCAGGCAGCTTAATTTGTGGCATTATTTCAATAAACAACTAATTAACCCACACGCGCATTTCACACTGTTTGAAAACATCTTATCCTGACACGACCGTCAGATGTGTGTCCATTGGCCAATGAAATCGCGGCAATTATGTCCGTGACCTTCCAACCATAATCATAGCTACTTTCAGAAATAGTTTCCAAATAATCTGGACCTTCCACCAATCAAATCAGAAAACTCTTTCTTAATTTGCATATTTAATGTGTCAAAATAATGATTGACAGGCCCACGTGACGTTATGTTTTTGTATAGATAATTTTGCCGAAGATTTTTCGTAACAAAAATACACATTTCATTTACTCGAAGCACTCGTTTATCAATGCGCTTTTATGAGGTATTTGGTGTATTTCATTGATATAGTCTGTAATTAAACGTATATGGAAGTGCATTCCACACACATAAGTTGCATAACTTAGCGATATGCGCATGTCATGGGTTTTCGCGATTTCAGAAAAATCACGGCACCTTTTTCTCAAGTTCTGAACTTTCGCTTTTGATAAATAAGGTTACTGCTACTACTTCTTAAACAATTCCTAGGGAACCCTAATAAGGGAACCCCTATTCACGCCTCTTGCTTTCATCTAATTCCCTTTAGTTAAAATACAAAGCCGTAGGAACGTTACCATGATTGCAGAAATTGGGGGCCAAGTGAATATTTTTAATAACGTTTTTGTCTTGTTTCTTTGCTTGTCGCACATTTAAATGAATACAATAGCTTCTTTTTTTTCTGTCAACTGGTTAATTTTACACACTGTGACATTAAAAGTTCCATACACTAGCTGACAATCATTGTTTTTGGATGGTCATCAAACATGATGGGTGGTTGTGTTTGTGGGGATTCGGGTGGGGTGGGAGGGCGGAATAAAATGACTTTGTATACTGTCTCACCATTTTATGATTTAAGTAACACAAAGATGTAATAGACACAAAAGAAGAAAGTGCAACCATTTGATTTTTTTTATATAAATAAATACCGTTCAATGTATTAACTAATTCATAAAATACACTCTCCCTTCCTTTTCTAAGTATGCGGCAGTCCGTCACGTTTAACACGAATAATGGTACACCGCCATTTCTTGGGGCAATTAGGTGTTCTTAAATGTGGGGCAAGTGACATTATGGGCAGGGCAAGTGACTTTTGAAAATCCACTTGCCCTGGGCCCTGGGCAAGAGGATTTTCAAAATATTTCCAGAACCCTTTACGCCTACGTCCAAGTATTGGTACACATATGCCTACATCCTATTATTGTACATTTATGCCCATGTCCTAGTATTGATACATGTATGTCCATGTCCTAGTATTGGTACATATATGCCTACGTCCTAGTATTGGTACACATATGCCTACGTCCTAGTATTGGTATACTCATGCTTACGTCCTAGTATTGGTATACATATTTCTACGTTCTAGTATTGGTACACATATGCCTACTTTCTAGTATTGGTATAAATATGCCTACGTCCTAGTATTGGTACACGTATGCCCACATCCTAATATTGGTAAGATGCCTACGTCCTAGTATTGGTATACTCATGCTTACGTCCTAGTATTGGTATACATACTCCTACGTCCTAGTATTGGTATAAAAATGCCTACGTCCTAGTATTTGTATAAATAAGCCTACCTCCTAGTATTGGTATAAATATGCCTACGTCCTAGTATTGGTATAAATAAGCCTACCTCCTAGTATTGGTATACATATGCCTACGTTCTAGTATTGGTATAAATAAGCCTACGTCCTAGTATTGGTATAAATATGCCTACGTCCTAGTATTGGTACATGTATGCCTACGTCCTAGTATTGGTATAAATATGCCTACGTCCTAGTATTGGTACACGTATGCCCATGTCCTAGTATAGGTACAATATGCCCATGTCCTAGTATAGGTACAATATGCCCATGTCCTAGTATAGGTACAATATGCCCATGTCCTAGTATAGGTACAATATGCCCATGTCCTAGTATAGGTACAATATGCCCATGTCCTAGTATAGGTACAATATGCCCATGTCCTAGTATAGGTACAATATGCCCATGTCCTAGTATAGGTACAATATGCCCATGTCCTAGTATAGGTACAATATGCCCATGTCCTAGTATGGTACGTATGCCCATGTTTAGTATTGGTTCCCAATTGTCCATGGCTGCTTATGTGAATGCACAACATAATGTCTTGAACAGGACAATATATTACTGTATTTTCTGATCTGGGTCAAGTGAAAATACTTTTCCTGAAAATTGTGACCTGTGATCTTGTCTTAAGCATAATTATGATAACATGGTATGTATGTTGACATTATTTTGTGTGTGTTGACAGGCTATGACTATGAGGACCACAGCACTGAGGGTATGGAGGCAGCCTTCAGCGATGCCATCGACCAACTTGCCCTTGAGTTTAGTAACAGGTATGGTGATGTAGACCTCAAAATAGCTAAATCAGTGAATGTGTTATTTTGTCTGTGAAATCTGATTGATTTGTGGAATGGCTTTCTTACATGCTTTTGTACACTTCCTTTAAAAGACACCATTTTATTCAACCATGTATTAGTATTTCAGGTGATATAATTGATTAAGTATAAAACACTATACAAAGTCATGTTTAAATTTGTTTCAATAACTTAGCACCAATCACTCCTTTGTTTACTGACTGCTAAGAAGTGATAATTTTGGTAGTCATTTTGAAGTTTTAGTCGGACACATGATCAACACGTTTTCCTTAGTCCATTTTAAATCGTATTAGTGTCATACATTAAAGGCATTTGCTGTAGTTTTCCATGCGCACCTTTTTTGGGCGACTTCTCTTCTAAAACTATTGGATGGATTTTCCGAAAAATTTATAGGAATGTTGCTTTTGATATCTAGTTGTATATTTTGTCTTAAATTTTTATTTTTTATTTTTTATTGTCTTTTTAAATAAAGGCCTATTATTAGATACATAAAATAGGAAAAATATAGCATTTTGTAAAAATTCCAACAAAATTAAAAAAATTAAGCATAATGGTACGGTTCCAAAAACCAATATTAAATCTCATTATGCATGGTGACCTATCAATTTAATTGAATATATTGTCTAAATATATGTTCAAATAAGTGCCTAGGAAGTTTGAACTAATTCTCTTAGGAACATAACAAAAAAGGAAAATATACCATTTCTATATAATTCCATACAAAACTTGGCCTTTTAGCATAGGGGTAGGGTTTCAAATTCTTTTTCTAAACAGCATGGGGACCTATCATTTTTATTGCACATTTTGTTTTTATATAAACTATGTGGTTAGAAAGTTAAAAAAAAATCCATTATTGGGATCATACAGAAAAAAAAGGAAATTGTATCATTATGGGCTAATTTGTGCATAAATGTAGGTTTTACATAAAGATGAGCTTTAAATGTTATTGTAATTAAATGTTCTTTACTTTAATACAATTTTAGCAGAATTGTGACCAATGAATAAATGATTAAACTTCAAAAATGTCTTATTTAGCTATTTCATGGACTTATTCAACTTTTTGGACAGATTGACATGACTGTGGCATTACAAATTATTTTTTAAAATTTTAACAATCATGGTGACCTACCATTATTTTTGCCTTTTCTGTCTATATATATAACAGACTTACTGTACAAAAAGTTTAAAGAAAATCTGTTATGCAGAAAAAACTATAGAAAATGTCTTTAAATGGAATAAAAATCAGCTTTTAAAATCCTTCTTGTTTATTATATTAAAGTTAATCTTGTAAAACAAGGTTGCCATTGGTGCGAGTAAGAATTTTATTAATTTTTGGGTCATGGTCACGAACAAGGGTCTCAGCTAGGTGTTGGCAGTAGAAAAACAGTTTCTGCATGAGTTTTTAATAGTTTATGTACCATACCTTCTTGATGAAACTTTATGCACATTTTCAGGTCAAAAGTCGAGGTCACAAGGATCTAAAAGTTCATGTTTGTAGACATTTTAGTTTCACCATATATATTGGAAATTCATTCCTTTCCTGTTCAGCAGGTATAAGTTATTGCATTTGGTGTAAAGAAAATGAATACATTTATGTTACCTAAATGTGCCAATGACTGGTATCTTTTATATGGCTTTATTATATAAACCCATATCATTAAAAGGTATTATAATAGTGTATACAGGGACTTCCCCAGCCATTTAAGGCGTGGCGGTGCCGCGATGCCTTCGAATCAGAAAGTGACTTACCGCCACGCCTTAATGTAGCCGCGATGCTTTAAATCAGTTGCCGCGATCCCTTAATCCTATCAACATTTCAAGTTTTCCCTTACTGAAACAGCTGATTACCTGACTGTGTGTAAATCATGCCTGAAGCTATGACGTGTGTTGATGCAGTAAAGGCGGTCACGTGGTTCTAAATACACACGGCTTGTGTTATGTCTGGCAGGGTATATGCTAAGTGTTAAGTAAACAAAAAATGATTGGGGCAGTGAGTGCCACTGATTTAATTTGGTCAATTGCCCAATTTGGTCATGATTAAAGGAGAGCAGTATCGTTGATTGGTATTTGTAACGCATGGGGATAAATGACGGGTTTTAATGGATTTTGTAATTATGTTATAATAACTCAATCAAATAATTAAGGTAGCATATTTAACTATTTTTTATCGTGTATTAGTATCTTGATAATTATGTTAATTAATCGATATTATCGGGATCTTTAAAGAGAAATCGTCAGTTTGCTTATTGCAGTTCAGTGAAGATTTTGTAATTGTATAATGATTTCTCTATTAAATAATTAAGGTTGCCACCAATTGCATTTGTAATTAGAATATTAGCATATAACGATGTTCGTAAGATTGATATGTCTTTTATTCTGTCAGAAAGTGATTTCCTAGCATTTTTTATTAAAAGATTTTGGCATTTAAAAAAAAATTGACGCGGGAAGTGGGTAAAGCCCCCTTTCCCGCAACCATCCCCCTTTTTCTGCAAATAATGCCACCACTCCTTAAAAAAATCCTGGGGAAAGCCCTGGTATAACTTCTCTTGAAAGAGGAATCACCTGACTAAATAAATAAAAGAGTTAAAGCTTTGTCCAGTTTCTGTTGCGATGTAAACCTTCTCGTCTCTCACCGCTGCAAGTTCGAATCCCACTTAGTGCTCAACTTGTAAGTGAGGAAGTGTCGATTCCTAAGGATGGTGGGAGGTATACAGTACTTGTTTTATACAGGAAAACTGGGGCGGTCTGCCTCTACCACAAAAAAATTCTCATTACATATGGCCTAAAGTGTGCTAAAAATGACATTAAACACCATTCAAACTGACAAACCAGTTTCTGTTTTTAGCTCGACTGATCAGAGATCAGCAGAGCTTATGCCGTGGTGCGGCGTCCGTCGTCCGTCTGTCTGTCCGTAAACTTTTATTTGTAGCGACTACTCCTCTGAAACTACTGGATGGATATTCATGAAACTTTACAGAAATGTTGCCCATGAAGTCTAGTTGATCCTAGCAAAAATTCATGTTGATGTGAAATCCAAGATGGCCGCCAAAGCTAAAAATAGATTTTTAAAATACAAGTTTGTAGCGACTACTTCTTGAAAATTGTAAGTGATATTGATATGGGACTTCTTCTAAAATGATCCTTGTCAAAAATCGTTTTGATTCGACGTTAAACATGGCTGCCAGTGGCCATCGTTGTTTACATAGAGTTATATAGTAAAAACTTGTAGCGACTACTCCTCTGAAACTACTTGGCGGATTTTCATGAAACTTTATAGGAATGTTTCTCTTGATGTCTAATTGATCCTAGCAAAATTTCAGGTCAGCCATAAATTCAAGATGGCCACCACAGCTAAAAATAGATTTTTAAAAAATGAATTTGTAGCGACTAATACTTGAATTCTATAAGTGATATTGATATGGGACTTTTTCTAAAATGATCAGCATGACATGATGTTGATCCTAGTCGAACATTATTTTGATTCGACGTTAAACATGGCTGCCAGTGGCCATCTTTGTTTACATAGAGATATATAGTAAAAACTTGTAGCGACTACTCCTTTAAAACTACTTGACGGATGTTCATGAAACTTCACAGGAATGTTGCTCTTGATGTCTAGTTGATCCTAGCAAAATTTCAGGCTGGCCGGAAATTCAAGATGGCCGCCATGGCTAAAAATAGATTTAAAATAAATAAATTTGTAGCGACTACTTCTTGAAAACTGTAAGTGATACTGATATGGGACGTTTTCTAAAATGATCAGCATGACATGATGTTGATCCTTGTCGAAATTTATTTCGATGCGACTTTAAACATGGCCACTAGCGGCCATCTTTGTTTACATAGATGTATATAGTAAAAACTTGTAGCGACTACTCCTGAAACTACTTGACAAATTTTTATGAAACTTCACAGGAATGTTTCTCTTGATGTCTAATTGGATCCCAGAATTTGTTTAGGTCGGCCGGAAATTCAAGATGGCCGCCATGGCTTAAAACAGATATTTAAAAAAAGTTTGTAGCGACTACTTCTATAAAACTGTAAGTGATATTGATATGGGACTTTTTCTAAAATGATCAGCATGATATGGTGTTGATCCTTGTCGAAAATTATTTTGATTCAACTTTAAAGATGGGCGCCAGTGGCCATCTTTGTTTACATAGAGTTTGTGTAGTAAAAATTTGTATCGACTACTCCTCTGACACTACTTGACGGATTTCATGAAACTTCACAGGAATGTTGCTCTTGATGTCTAGTTGGTCCTAGCACAATTTCAGGTCGGCCGGAAATTCAAGATGGCCACCACGGCTAAACATAGATTTTTGAAAAACAAGTTTGTAGCGACTACTTCTTGAAAACTGTAAGTGATATTGATATGGGACTTTTTCTGAAATGATCAGCATGACAAGATGTTGATCCTTGTCGAAAATTATTTTGATTTAACATTAAACATGGCTGCCAGTGGCCATCTTTGTTTACCTAGAGTTATATAGTAAAAACTTCAACTTGTAGCGACTACTCCTCTGAAACTACTTGACATATTTTTATGAAACTTCACAGGAATGCTGATCTAGCTATCAGTAGAGCTTCAAGGTCATTGACCTCTTGTTTCTCCTCTTGTATATAGGTCATGTTTCTTTAAAGTATTGGTTCATATGTTATCACTAAACAAATACAAAATATTAAAAATCATCAAGAACATCTGTATAAAAGTTAGGATTTATTACTCAACAGAGATTAAACTAAGATTAGGTATCAAGTTATCAGTATTTCATTGTTGACCTTGGTAAAATAGATTACTGCCTTCTAATTTCAGTGTCTCTGAATATCTTATGGGTGATCTTCAACATGGACTTATTGAAGCCATAAAAACTAAGGTATTTGTGTTATTAGCCGTTAGAATTATATTGTTAAATGGATTTTAAAAAAATATACGCAATTGCATACTTTTGTCTAATTCTGCATCAACGAGATGCACACAGAAACATTTTTTTTATTGTCCAGATTTGATATAATAGGATTTATGTTCTTCGGCCAAGCTTTACTATGAAATCATTAATTTAGATACAGATGTGAAGACCGTGATCATATTGGTCACTATATAAAATGGAGTTAACGTCACGGTCTGTGTTTGTCTCCAGAAAAATTGCCTTTTATAGAAAAAGCAAGTAATTGAGTGTATGGAAATAAATATATGGTTCACAGCTTCACACTACTTGCTATTTGCCCGATTTAATATTTTTATTTTGGGTGCTGAGTACAGTGTTCATTAATGATTTATTCTTTAAAGGGACACACGGCAATCTTGAGGAGTTTTTATTAAACATTAAAATTAGCTTCTCTTATTTCTAGGTGTTTTAAACATTTCGATTTTCTTCGTTGTTCTACCATGTGTTTAAATATATTTTTGGCACAATATTATCAACAGTTTGTAATATGCAAACACAATTTAATTTAAAGTATTCTAATAATTAATATTAATGATAACACAAATGAAATTTATGTAGAAACAAATGGGACATCAAGATTGTCATGTGTCCCTTTAAAACTCTTAAATTTGGGGTATATATATCTTCAGTCGTATGACAACCTGCTATCTGTGTCGCAGGACACGACAGACAAAGACGAGACAGAAGACGAGAAGGAAGAACCAGGTAACTTGTACTCCATTTCTGTCCAGAGTAAGATAGCATAGTTCAGAACTCCAGGGGGTATTTCAGCATTAAAATGAAGGAAATCAGCATTGGAAAAGAAAAAAATTAGGAGTCAAAATCAACATTAGTAATTTTAAATTCTATTACAAAATGGGATATTTGTGAGAAAAAAGCAACTCCGCTATAACATTTTACTCTTTCAAAAAATACAAAATCAGCATTGCAGATTTATTTAGAGTGTGAAAAAAAACCAACTTTGTCTTTAAAGCTTACCTGGAGCTATTGAATACTGTCTATATAGCTTGGCATTTACAAATGAATTAGTATATTGTTGATCGATCTTTTGTTGTGACTGATTTTGTTTGAGAGTGAGAAACATTTTCATTGCTGAGAAGCTGACTGATTAATCATTTCCATCTGATAGTATGAGATTGTGTTTGTGATTTAATGAGAATCCGTCTATTTCAGTAGTCATGCTGACACCAGAGCAAATAGATGCAGCCCTGATGAACCTTCAGGCGGGTTTGGAGTTAGCCTTCACACGAGCCAAGGCTTGGTCCAAGTACCTGAAGGACGTCATGGGTTATGTAGAGAGAAGAGCACAGCTAGGTAAGTAGAATAAACCCTGAAGATTGTTCAGACCCGGCTTGAGTTGGCCTTCAAACAGGCTTAAGGCCTTGTCTCAGTACCTAAGATACGTTCTGTCTTTTATACATATTTGGGCACAGCTACATGTTGGTATGTAGACACAGCCCTGAAGAACGTTTAGACAAGACGAGTTGGCGTTCAAACAGCTTAGGTGGGGTCACATTACCTCAAATATGTTATGTCTTCTATACGGATTTGGGCACAGCTACATGTTGGTTATGTAGACAACCCTGAAGAACCTTTAGGATGGCCTACAGTTAACCAAAGCCTGAACACTCCAAATGTCGTATAGAAAGGGCCCAACTAGATACATAGATGTTTTGTTTTGTTTTCATTGTCAAGAAGATGTAAGGCAATACAATTTGGACGTAGATGTCACTCCTGTAGTGTGAATATGTACCAAATATTTTATTGGACAAATTTAAATTTGAAATGGTCATGAACATAAAATATATATTTAATACATGTAATAGCAACAAATGATGAAAAAACTTGTAGAAATTTTATTAATTTATATCTTCAATTTGTACATTTTCTGTCCTTGACATATTCGGTACTTAGACAGTGTGTGCACTTGAGACAGAAAGGAGATGGATGGTGTATTTACATATGATGACAAGTTTCATGTATATTACAGAGGTGGAGTATTCCAAGAACCTGTCCAGATTGGCTGCCTCAGTCCGACCTGCCCTCACAGAGGAGGTAAGCAGTCACTATTCTCATGTCTTCCGTTCAAACTTATTGTCATACAGGGCCTTACCATGACACTCGATAATAAAGATAATAAATCTCAGGAATGAAAAGTACAACTATAATTGATCCTATAAGTATAAGCAGTTGAATCACAAACATGTACATAAAAATAGATTACAGACGGCGAGAGATATACAGTACTGGCTCTACCCAGGAAAAATGGGGTGGTCTGCCTCTACCACAAAAAAATCGTCTGTCATATTTGGCCTAACATGTGCTAAAAATTACGTAAAACAACAAACAAAAAGGTATGTAACTTAAACTAAGATTATGCAGCCTGTGATTTGTTGGATCTTAAATATCTTATTTTTTTCCATAGTTCATAATGCATATTGGCGGGCTAAGTAGATTTTATGATAAACTTAAATGTATGAAAAGAGTTGATAAGGCCAAAAAGAAACAACCTGTGTTTCCGGTGGCCCGACCGACCCTATTTTTAAGGGGCCGGCCCTAAAACATTTTATGGGGGAAAAAAATGGAAAAAAATTTAAATTTGTTCTAAACAATGGTTTATCTCAATATATCGAGGTAAACTGACATCACAGAGAAACTTTCAGTTGTATCATCTATGTGTATGGAGTTTATGAGATAACTACATGTAGAATCTCACAATATCTTGCTCAAAAATAAAAAAATAAAAAATGCCTACTGAACTACCTTATTTTTTTAGAGCATGCAATAGGAAACACACCTATTTTTTGGCCTAAGGGCTTTGGGAGGAAAGAAAACAATAGCAAATATATTTTGCAGGTTCGGCAGTGTCATCGTATTTTAAATCTTGTTTTATTGATTTGACGACATCTAGTACATTATGATATTATAATTTGGCATGAATAGGAGTTGGGTAAATGTGTGATTTTATGTGAAAATATTCAACATGAAGCAAACTCTTTATTTCAGGTTGCGTTTTTAAAAAGGGTAATTTCTTTTAAAAGATACTTGTTGTTTTACTTGATTCCCAACCATTAAGCTGTTCAGTGTTCAGAAAGGGTCTACATTCAAATACACATACTAGACAATTGTTTCTGTGTTACTAAAAGTGACTTGAGATATATCTTTATGGATACAGTTTTTCTGTGTTTTAAAAAGTGTGTTTTAAAAAGCTGTATATTATGATTAAACTTTTAATTTTAAAAACAAAATGTTATTGAGTCTAAATTTAAAAATATAATACCACTTCAATGCACGACACCAGAGAACACGTTGGTGGGAGTGATTTAGAAAAATTGGCAAACTTCTCAGCTTACAAGATGAATGCATAAATTTTTTCGAAGGACTGATCACAGAAACAAGCAAATATTTCACCAGCATAAGATCTAGCTCTAAACATAACCTTGATGAAGAAACTTAATATGTGCATACGTAAGTCTGTTGAGATTTTGCACCAAGGTGATGTAATGTTTATTTCTAGGTGTTTTAGACATTTCATTCCTAGTAATTGGTATTGGGTTTTACAATTTGTAATTTTGTATTTGTCATTTTAATTAGTCATCGAAGCTTGTCATTAATAGCGACAAAAAATTGATAACTAAATATGGATGTGGGTTGTTTTTGCTTCATACCATGTATATAAAGTGTGTTTTATGGATTTGTGTTAATACGTGTCTAGGTTTAACAGGAGTTCTAAATAGTTTAATATTGTCTGATTGAAATGTTCATTAAAAAAAATATGTAAAAACTCCTCCAGATAAAAAGGTGAAAGAAGAAAATGCAGGGAATCTACAATTTGTGTTTGTGTGTTAGAACTAGCCTCTAGTTGATACATCTCACATATCTAATGTCGTATTGTTGAATATCCCTTGGTGTTATTTCTATTTTAAATACCATCAAAATTTGTCTGAAATTATTTATTTTGATGTTTATTATGCTCAATTTTGTCTGTGCAAAATCATATCTCCAAATGTCTTCATTCCTAAAATACCTAGCTGTTTTTCAAAAACTGAGTCGTTGCTTAAACCAATTCCAAGTGGCCCACCCCGACCCTCACAAACCTATTACGCGGTGAATAAATTGATCACCATTAATCTGGTGATTGAAATTTAAAAAAAATAAAATCCCAAGTTTAACAATTACTTACGGATAAAATAAACATATCGATATCACCCAGGGTAAAATGAAGTCATGCAAAATTGCAATGGACATCATATTGAAACAAAATATATAGAGATTATTTAACCGCTGGGATCGATTATAAGGATATCCTTCACAAGATGGTAGACGTGTTGTTCTTTTCACGGACGAGCGTATGCGAGTGCCTGAAAAAACAAAACACGACTACCATCGAGTGAAGGATTTCCCTATAATCAAACCCAGCAGTTAAATAATCTATTTATTACATTTTAAATCAGTTTATGTATAATTTTAACCTAAATTATTCGCTTTATTGAACATTATCGACGGATGACGTTCACGGCGGCAACATTTTTTGACGTCATAACTCAACGTTATTTTTGTGTTCAGAGTTATTAATATTTAGCAATTATAAATATTCTTTCACTGAGAAATCCAAATCTTTCACCCACATAAATGTAAAAAATATGGTTTCTCCATTATAGTTAGAAATTAGAGATTTTAGGGTGTGTTTTACATAGTTGCTTTAATTAGATGCTTTTATTATATTACTATACTGTGATTAATATTTGATTATGTGGTGTTTCAGGGTTTTTTACCTCTCCAATCAGTGTACTGTACCGTGTTGTCTCAGGTGAGTTATTATGTATACCCCATGTATTTGTCAGGATTTCTGTTTTTCATATAGTAGTTCTCTGCACTGCGATTGTTCATACTAGATATCTCAAATTTCAACTAAAATACCCTGCATTGCAATTCTTTATTTTACTCTTCTCCGAATAACACAAAAACAAATAAACACAAAAACAAATAATTTATACTTCAAAAATAGTTAAATACAAAGCTATCATACATGTCAAACATTGAATAATAATTTACCAGCTGTGACAATGTGAAGAAATTATCATTTGATAACATTTCAAAAATGTACTATATAATGACCAGTAGCACAGATTCAGTATGGAGACTCGCTATAAACTCGTGTAAAATATATCTAATAGAGTAGAAGCTATTGCACCTTCATATTGTTCATGTGGCCAGTGTGGCTTCAGGTGACATATACCAGAATAGACTGAAACAGGTGTGCTACCTATTGGTTATCTGCTCTGATCTCAAAACTGGATAGCCCCAGGTTTGGGACCTAAAAAACATAAATTAGCATCTTGTCTGATTTTCTAATAAATACTGAAAAGGAGATAAGCCTTAATTATATCATTCGTTCAGTTCAAGATGATATCTCAACTTATTCCTTGGGGCACTGCCATTTTGCATCATAATTACCATATTATCCCACTGTTGGTGTTGGTCTGAAATTAAACTTGTGAACAACAACACATTGGTACTTGTAAAGTGGAAAATAGCTGTGGTATCTTTGTTTAGTAGGTCAGGGAGTTGAAGAATGTTGCTGTAATATAAAACTATAATGTTCAATAATACTTGGACTACATTTTCTATCATGTCCAAGTGATACAACATATACTTAATAAAGTTGTTAACCAAACAACTATGTTTTCACTATATATTGCCTATTCCCTAAAGCCATTTCCTTTACTTTTCTGGTGAAACTTTGACAATGCCTTTCACAAGTGTTTCTTAATTTATTACGTAGAACACAGAGCATTCTTTCATTTAAAATGACCACTGTTCATAATCATCAGGTTGTGAAAGTGTTGAAGTGTTGGGTAAACAATTATAATCCTAGGGGTAATTAGAGAGTTTGGTATTTCTATTAAATTAGTGGAATTAAGAATTATAATTAAAGACAATTAAGCATGATGATTTCAAATAATGGATGCAGTTGATATGATTAGAGGAGTGTTATTGTATGTATATGATATAAAAATAAGGCATACAGTACAGCCTGCACCTCATATGCGTGAAGTCGTGTTCAATCCCCAGCCAGGTCATACCAACAGCTTTGTAAAAATGGTACTAGTCACTCCCTTGTTTGATGCTCAGCCTATAAAGAGTAATGCTAGGACAGATTGGCCCCATGTCGTATCCCTGGGTAACTCTTCTGAATATGTCACTTAAAGAGCTTCATGAATATGATGGGTAGGGTTAATATAAAATACAGCAAAAAATGAAAGTTCAGTCAGGAATTAGGGTGGTGGTGATTTTTTTTTTATATTTTATTTTATACGACAAATGGAATATTGCCTCACCACAAGGCAAAAATAGTAACACATACTACTGGGTACTTCCAAGATTGAAAACACATTAATAGTGTTTTATACTTTTAGGCACATATTAATTTAAGAATTTAAACATTTTCAGATGTTAAGAAATATTTCTTGTTTAAATAATACAAAATATTTCAACTGCCATAGAGGATAGTACAGATGATCTAGACTATGCGGCTCTCGAAACAGCGATAAAACACGGAATGCTGTTTGGAAAATCAATGTCAAAGCGTGTTTTTGTTTTTGTTTTTTTAAGAAATAAGAATTGCCGGGGCAGCATAAAAAAACTCGGCAGGCGGGGTTGATAATCTAGCAATTAATTTATTATGGCCTTAAGTATTTAAGTTGGTTATTTACCTGTCAATTCACACAACATAACTCTTGTTCCTTGGAAAGTTCTGCAACATTTATTTAAATTAAATCGCCCCTGTAACAGCCATTAAAGTTTGCTAAATCATGTAAGCATGAGCAATTTTTCTAGCTTTTATTTCTAAGTCTATTAAAACCTCGCTATTTTTGGCAACTAAAAGTTGAAATGTTTGTATATGTTTTTAACATGTATGTTCTGCATGACATTTTATTTTGGCACCAGTGTGCTGTTTATTTATCTTTAGATTTAACCATTTGTTTATTTGCTTTGCTAGTCTTTCATTAAAAATTATTATTTCATTTATTTTGCATATTGTTAACGTTCTTGTTTGATTTTAAACTGTTTGTTTATGTATTGTACCAAAACAAATTCTGTTTGTTTATATATTGTACTTTACCAAAACAAATGCTGCTAGATTATGTATTGATGTTTATCATTGTTCCCATTTTAGTGTTTGTTATCAGTAAGTATGTTTATCAAGGGGGAATGACCAACTATACACAAATACTTTAAACATATACATACTCTTCTACTTTAAGGAAATGTGGATCTACACTGTTTGGTCTTTGGGTATATTGTGTCTGGTTGTCAGTGTGTACACCGTCTGGTTGTCGGGGTGTACATTATCTGGTTGTCGGGGTGTACATTATCTGGTTGTCGGGGTGTACACTATCTGGTTGTTAGGATGTACACTGTCTGGTTGTCAGGGTGTACACTATCTGGTTGTCAGGGTGTACAGTCTGATTGTCAGGGTGTTCATTGTCTGGTTGTCAGGGTGTATATTATTTGGTTGTCAGGGTGTATAATTTGTTGTTGTCAGTGTGAACACTGTCTGGTTGTAGGGGTGTACATTATCTGGTTGTCAGGGTGTACACTATCTGGTTGTCAGGGTTTACATGGTATACTCTATTGGTTGTCAGGGTGTACATTATTTGGTTGTCAGGGTGTATAATATATTGTTGTCAGGGTGTACACTATCTGGTTATTTATGGTGTACACTATCTGGCTGTCAGTGTGTACAATATCTGGTTGTTAGGTCTACAATATCTGATAGTTAGGGAGAACAGCATATGGTTCTTAAGGTGTACCCTGTCTGGTTGTTGGGATGTACATTGTCTGGTTGTTATAGTCTACGTTGTCTGGTTGTTATAGTCTACAATGTATAGCTGTTAATGTGTACAATATCTGCTTGTTAGTGTGTACACTGTCTGGTTGTAAGGGTGTACACTATCTGGTTGCTCGGGGTGTACACTACCTGGTTGTCAGAAAATAAACTGTCTGTTTGTCAGGGTGTTCACTGTCTGGTTGTTATGATGTACATTGTCTGGTTGTTAGTCTACAGTGTCTGGCTGTTATAGTGTACAGTATCTGGTTGTTAGGGTGTACACCGTCTGATTGCTCGGGGTGTACACTACCTGGTTGTCAGAAAGTTAACTGTCTGTTTGTCAGAGTGTTCACTGTCTGGTTGTTATTATGTACATTGTCTGCTTGTTAGAGTCTACAGTGTCGGGCTGTTAGGGTGTACACTATCTGATTGCTTGGGGTGTACACTACCTAGTTGTCAAAAAGTACACTGTCTGGTTTCAGGGTGTTCACAGTCTGGTTGTCAGAAAATACACTGTCTGGTTGTCAGGGTGGTCACAGTCTGGTTGTCATGAAATACACTGTCTGGTTATCACGGTGTTCACAGTCTGGTTGTCAGAAAATACACTGTCTGGTTGTCAGTGTGTTCACAGTCTGGTTGTCAGAGTGTACACTATTTGGTTGTCAGGGTGTTTATTATCTGGTTGTCAAGGAGTAAACTGTCTGGTTGTCATGGTGTGTACTATCTGGTTATCAGGGTGTACACAACCTGGTTGTCAGGGTGTACACTATCTGCTGGTTATGGTGTACACTGTCTGGTTGTTAATGTTTTACAATATCTGTTTGTTAGGGTGTACACTAACTGGTTGTTAGGATGTACATTGTCTGGTTGTTAGGGTGTACACTTTCTTATTTTGTTAGGGTGTACACTATCTGGTTGTTAGGGTGTACATTGTCTGGTTGTTAGGGTGTACCATGTCTAGCTGTTAGGGTGTACAGTATCTGGTTGTTTGGGTGTACACCATCTGGTTGTTAGGGTGTTCACTATCTGGTTGTTAGGATGTACATTCCTGGTTGTTAGGGTGTACAATGTCTAACTGTTAGGGTGTACATTATCTGGTTGTTAGGGTGTACACTGTCCAATTTGTCAGTGTGTACACTGTCCAATTTGTCAGTGTGTACACCATATAGTTGTTCATGGTGTACACTATCTTGTTGGTTGCGCTGTACATACGTATGTAGTCAGGTGTACACTTTCTGACCAAGGTTAACACTCACTGGTCGGCCTGAGTGTACATCATTTGGTTGACCAGGGTTTACTATATTTAATTTGGGTATTCATTATCTGTTACAACTAGTGTTGATCTCAACTTTATCACACAGACATTGTTGTCTCAGGATTCACTTATATTGTCTTCACTCAGGTTGTCATTTGGGTTGTCTTTGTCTGCACTCAAGTTGTCAGGTTGCCTGGCTTCAATAAAGTTGTCTCTGGCTTCTCTGGGTATTTATTGCTTCTCAATCATGTTGTTTCTGGCTTCAACCATGTTGTCCCCTGACATCATAAATGTTGCCAATACTGCCTTCTTCTGGCTTCATCAAGGTTGTCTCTGGCTGCAAAATAATAAAATGTCTTTCTACATGGCAGTGGTATACAATATATACAATACAGGAATAGCAGTGTCTGATAATGGGAAGTAACTACATAATAGTGATCTAAACTTGCATGCACTTCAGGTCATTAAGTATGTGGTCATACAATGATCCTAAATAAGTTACTGACACAATGTGGTTAGCTATATGTGAACATTAACACAGCATATTAAGAATGAGTAGATAGCATGTGACTATGCATATGAGAGAGAGCATATAACTGGGGACTGTCTCGGCGGTGATGATAGGGGACGGCCTTGGAACCTTTATAAGAACTAGGTACTGCTTTATTTGCCTTTAAAAAGGTATATGATATTAATTATTATTATACCTCACTGTAAACACTCAATGTAAAATCCCCATACCCTGCCGGGTTGATATTTCACGCTACCACCCTCAACACGTCATAGCGGGTGATAGCGCAAAATATCATCCCGCTAGTTTTTTGAAAAGCTCAATTCTAAAAATAGATTTTTTCAACAACAATTTTGTCTTCATTATCGAGTATATTAGTATATTAAGAGTATTTGTTCATTATAATAAAATAAATATCACATCCTCTTGAGGGTGCCAGTGGATATTATCAGCCCTCGAAATGATAATGTCGACCAAGGCGATAGCGTTATCCTCGGTCGACATTATCATTTCGAGGGTTGATAATATCCACTGGCACCCTCAAGAGGATGTGATATTTACATAATAACATCCTTTTATATTTGAATGTTTTTACCAGCTTTGATATTTAAAGGCCTACCCATGCATGAATACTATTATAATAAATGTTACAGATACCTGTATGTAAAACAGCATGCTATATGTATGAAGGCTTAACTCCAAAAACTACCGCATGGAATTTAATTTGGTTTACTGAAATAAATCATTGTTAAAGAGTGGACACCAGATTTAAAACTGTCAGATGCACACATTTTTAATAATTAACATACAAGTTCTTCTATGAAATATTGTTTTCAGATTGTGCATAAAGAGGGAATTAAAAATAGATAATTGTGAAATACAAATCAAGATGCAGAGGAATTCTGATCCAATTAATAGATCCAAAATGTCGCATTACAGCTTATATTTGACTTGTTTCTGCTTTTATGTCTGAACCTGATCGCAAAATGTCACTAACGATCAAATTTAATTGTGCAGTATGCAATACGCAATTGGACATAATAGTTATAAAAATTGATGTATATATTTTGGCGGAAAAATCCGAATGTGAAGCTTTCTTGGTAACTGTAACAGTGTATACATTTGTATGTACAGGATGTTGAGTATGCCAAGACGTGTCACGCGACATTTACACTGCTGCAGACCTCCAAATTTATAGAGGTATGTAAACACTTTAGTAACTGTCACCTGTACTGAACTTCTAACACAAATCTCCACTGGCAAGGAGCTTTTTACTCCAGTAAAACATAAATTACTTGATTCTGTTAAGTAAGTCGAACCAACTGTTTGGTTTCATATTTGATAAATATATGCCATTTTACATACGACATAATGCATAAGCACCTTGTTGAAAGCAGATTACTAGTGTTTTAATATGTAGCACTAGAAAATAGTGATAATTCAAATATTGTATTATATTACTTCTGTCTGTATAACAATACACATTAATGGTATGTTTCACTGACAACTTCGTAAACATTTAGATAACATCATTCCTTTATTTTTTCTCGCCATGAAGACCTATCAAATTGTCTACTTGGTGGAATGTATTAAGGAACAGAAAGTTTAACCATGATACCCCACCATTGTAATGCTGCTAAATCCAACCTCATATGACAAATTGACTTATTTTATCACGTAATATTTCAGCCATTGACATCAAGGAGAAATGAGCACGATAAAGTAAGGAGGACTCTGAAGGACTCGTGGAACAAGGAAGTTAAGAAAATGGTATGTAATTTATTAGCTCAACTATTCGAAGAATAAGAGAGCTTATGTAATCACCCCGTCGTCGGCGTCCCACATAAAGGTTTGCGTGTAAGCTGTGTTTACAAGTCTATATCTCTTACGTTTCTTATCCTAGCGCAACCGATTTTGGCCATGGGCTTCTTTATAGCCTTATCTTAAGGGCTGCTTAAGCAATTTTAGTTTCTGTAACCGTAACCCATGGGCTCCCATGGAACCCAAATTATGTGTCCCATTTCACATCATATTTTGCGTGCAAGCTGTGTTTACAAGTCTATATCTCTTACATTTCTTAACCTAGCTCAACCAAATTTGGCCATGAGATTCCATATAGCATTATCTTACGGGCTGCTTAAGTAATTTTGGTTCCTGTAACCCTTGTAAGCTCCCATGGAACCCAAATTCTGATCGCCCTTAAAACGTGTATATTTCACATCAAATTTTGCTTGTAAGCTGTGTTTACAGGTTTATATCTCCTCCATTTCTTATCCTAGCTCAACTAAATTTGGGAACTGGTTTCCTTATAGTATGTTGTAAAGGGTTGCATAAATAATTTTGTCTTCTGCAAATTCTGCGCTTTCATGAAACCCAAATTGTGCCCATAAAATGTGCAATAAAGGCAGATCCCACCCACCGCACACCCCACACTCGAGAAACTTTTTTTTTTTTTTTTTTTACATATTTCTGTGTTGTTTTGGTTACTTCTTACACATATAGCTATGTTGCCCCCCCCTTTCCCAACCTTACCCCTCCCTACGCCTTCCCCCGTCCCCCCGCGTTCCCCACACTCGAAACGATATATATATTTATTTTTTTTACATATTTCTGTGTTATTTTTGGTCACTTCTTACACATATAGCTATGTTGCCCCCCAATGGTTTATGGGCTCCCCTCACATGGAGGACATGGGGAGGGGATTTGTTTTCATTTTATCTTTCATAATCTGGATATTAAAATTTTAATTCCAACGCAATCGCATATAAAACAATTTAGATTAAATTCAGATACACAGATGAAATATCAATAAAAAAATGAAATGAGGTCAGAACACAAATTGCCAGATATCCGCTCCCTCCCCGAGTTGCCATTCGATCACAAATTTCTTTTAAATGACAGCAATTTTGGATTAAAATTGATAAAAATAATAGAATTTCACACACTTCCCCAAATTTTACTATAATTTGTATGAGATTCCAACAGTAATTTTATATCGGCCCGAGTTTCTGTACAAGCCCTTACCCCCACCCCACCCCCACATTATTTTAGCCTTGTTTTAGCCTTGTTTTCTGATGATATATACTGGCTATATAATTTATTATTCTCTGAAAATTCGAATAGTCGAGCTGCGCTGTTCTCCAACAACTCTTGTTGTTAATCAGTGATACAATCAAAATGATAGAAAATTTAATACAGTGTTTAAAGCCACAACATGATTATTTTCAATCTTAAAGGAGACAATACAGACTTGGTTTAGAGTATTAGTGTATAATATTATGCAATCCTTTTAACCTTTACTAACATACACAAGAACTGTGCCAAAATCAAACCATTTGTCCCTGCACGCTACTTGGTAATGATAAGTGCCAAGTTCCTTAGATACAACGTAATAGTACATCAGTTTACACATGAGGTATTGAAACTATTTATTTGGCAAAGTTTGCAAAGTTTAGTTTATTCTGTTGATTGCATTGAACAATTCCTCAAGTCATAAAGCTTCCAAATACTTTGACAACTGTTTCAGTTTAAGCATATTATTGCTTTAAGCTGATACTTTTGCACATTTATATTGAATGGTTTTGAAAAACTCACCGTGTGGAACTGCACAGAACAAGGTAGATATTTTCTGTCAATCTGAAATGACTATTTGCAGCAAGAGGCAGTGAACAACTTTCGTAAGGCCCAGTCTATGTATGTGACAAGACAACAAGAGTATGAGAAAGCCCGGGAGCTGGCCCAGAAAACAGAATCAGAATCTGCCAAGATTGAAAAAAGGAAAAAATCAGAGGAAGACGCTTTTCATAAGGTAAAAAGCTCTCATTAATTAATTACCTAAAGAGTTTGTGTTGACATATAGATAAATTGGTGAATTAAGATTCTTCCTGTGATTTGTCTACATTACTGCTCAGTCAAATAAAAATTACAGTGTAAAATATACTTGACAAACTGTAGCCTCATCAAATTCCATGAATCACTACCTGCCTGTTAGTCCATCTATCCTGATTGTGTTTTCCAATACAGTGTCATACTTTTAACGAAGACAAAATTACAGTTTTTCTCCATTAAAAATTAGACTTAAAGGGGTTGATGCACTATTTTCAAACAAGGTTTATTTTAAAGGGCTCTGAACAACTTGAAAAAAGCTGAAATAATTATCAAAATATATTCATGAAAAATAAAGGAGATAGGACCTATTGGAAAGTTGCAAAAAAACATAAATGGAGGCTGCCATCTTGGAACGATGACGTCATCGCGCCTTTTTACCATATATGGCATATTGACAAAATGTATTTTAAAGCAAAGAAATCGATGCAAATGAAAAATAACCATATTATTTATACATTTTACATCTGTATATTTATTTTTAATATTTGCAGTGTTTTTTTTTATTTTAAAATGTATTTTGTCAATATGCCATATATGGTAAAATGGCGCGATGACGTCATCGTTCAAAGATGGCCGCCTCGATTTGTGTTCTTTGCAAATTTTCAATAGGTCTTATCTCCTTTGTTTTTCATGGCATTGTGATAATTCTTTCAGCTATTTTCAAGTTTTTCAGAGCCCTATTAAATAAATAATGTTTGAAAATAGTGCATCAACCCCTTTAAATAGTTTTTCATAATGATATTTTGTTTGACAACTTGGTAATCACAAGTTATTGACATGTTTGTGTTGATGTTGCAGGCACTGGAGGCAGAGACAACATACAAGGCGTGTGTGGCGGAGGCCAACAACAGACAGACAGAGTTACAGAGAGTGAAAAGCGACCTTCTCACGGCTATCAGAGAACAAATATACTTCTGTGATACAATTATCAAAAAGGTTGGATCTTTATGCAACATCAAGTCACTAACGTATTAGTTACATATTGATGTAAAACCTTGCTCATTTGATGTTTTTCATGCAGAAAAGTATCAAACACAACTGTATTTTTATGATTTTTTTTTTTTTTACAAAATAAAAATGAATGCTCATAAAACTTCCGAGTAACTTCATTATTTTTGCGGATAGCAGGAGGTGTACAGTACTGGTTTTACCCAGGAAAAGTGAGTGGTCTGCCTCCTCCACAAATTTTTTTTACCATCATAATTATATAACCTTACATGTGTTGAAAAAGATGTAAAACACCATACAAGGTAGGTGTGACATAATACAACTATTTTACACAAGGCTGTCAGTGGAGGTGGCTTTTATTGCATGAATAGTATGGGTTTTTTCAGTGTCTCAACAGTTGGTGTGTGCTGCTATTTGTCTTCTGACAACTTATATGAATTGTGCATATTTTAAATGTAAGCTCCACCTGCCAATTACTATTGACTGTATTATTCACCCTGCCTATTATATTGCATGCATTTGATGTGTTAGTTATCGTTGTTGGCCCTTTGTGATTTGTGAGTAAGTTGTTCATCAATATGGCCTCATACTTCTTGATACAACTGAAATCTCATTAAGTCATGATAAAACGGCTTACCTTTAGTACAAGCTGATACGTAAAGGTGACACTGTGTACTGGAGATATTCTGTGAATACCGCCTCGAAGTAAAAAGCCAGCTTGGTTAAGAATGCCTGCTGACCTGATTGTGATTTGTGGACTGGAAAATATTCTGGGCATACCACCTCAAAGTAAAAAGAACAGCTTGATTAGGATTGCCAGCTGACCTGCACGTCTGTAAGGTACTGATTAATCTGGATTCCCAGTCATGTTTTCCAAGGTTGATTACTCAAAAAAATACATATGATATTTTTTATTCACCGAGTCCAATAGGGTAGTGCACTCATGAGGACATGTACATACATGCAATATGTAAAGGTGTCACTATAACTGTGGTAATGGTGTTAAATGTGTCACTATAACTGTGGTAATGGTGTTAAATGTGTTTCAGGTGACAATAGAATACTTCAAGTTATTACAGACGGTGTCAGCACCAGTACCGGTTCAGGTTAGCATCTGTATGTTTGTCCGTCTGTCTGTCTATCTGTTATATATTTATATGACCATCATGCAAACTGGGAAGAATTTGAGTGTGGATATGTGTAACTCATGAAACTTTAAGTATCAAGCATTTTCTGAATTCAGTGAATATCGTAAGATTTAAAGATATTAGTGTTAGGAGTTTTATTAGTGTTAGGAGTTTTATTAGTGTTAGGAGTTTTCTTTTGATTATTTTCATTAATCATTTACAATATTTTAGGCATCAATTATATTTTACATGTATACTGAAAGGAAAAAGAAACGCGACACGGGAATTTCCGCTATATGTTGTATATACTGCACACTATATTCCATATATATTCCAAAGAAATTCCAAGATGTGTTTGTAAAAAAAAGTAGTTGCAGTTAGTTAGAGAAAGGACACAACTGTGATGTTGTAGACATTTTAATCACAGTACACATTGCAACAAGAAATTCATAAATGTTGAAGTTCCTCTTTGAAAAATTGAGTTCAGTACTGTATTTAACGTAGAGAGTTTGCAAAATTTTGCATCCTAAGTGCTCACATGTTTGAGCCAAACGCATACTATTTGCTGTGTTACGTGTTGTTTTAGTCTTTTTTCCGAAAGGAAAAGATCTTATGTAGCCATGTACCATTTGATTAACAGCAGCATATTGTACATACAATATATAGCGGAAATTCCTGTGTCATGTTTCTTTTTCCTTTCAGTATAATTATACAGTCGATTCCGTTTAATCGCATATCGGTTAATTGCATATTTCGGTTAATTGCATAAAGTTTTGAAACACAAAACCATTCTCATTCTTTTGCATGTAAAAAACCCCGTATAATCGCATATATTTTTGTCACATTCCGGATAATTGCATAACGAATATCTGGCTAATTGCATACTGAAAGTCAAATTTACCTGTATTTTGCAACTGTTGATTGATGCGGTCACAGATAAGCCTGAGGCAAATTGATTGACAAAAGGTGCTAATTGGCTTGCCGAGAGAGTTTGCCATTTTGTGCGGTTTCCGTAAAGCTTCCACGCCATGACGATCGCTCACCAATAAGCATACACGATTTAATAATACGTTTGTACGCAATGTAAAGCATAGTGTTGTTAATTATTTACTGCTCTCAGTTTGCTAGTGTCGGTAGTGATGCATATGACATTGAGTAGCTCATAGAGGTTACTTAATAAATGAAAAATAAAATAAGCTTTTGTGTTATTATCATGGCTGTGTAATTCACACTACAAACAATAGCAAAACGACGCAGGTTGAAAAAAAACAAATACGCATAAATATTGCGTAAAATCTATCAAATAACGGTAAATACAAAATGGATATGCACAATAATAATAATCCTATCAAACATCTTACATAGAATTAACTCGCTTTTATGGAGTTTCTATGTAAGTATTAACAGAACAGTAAAACGAAAGTAGAAACGTGCACCGCTACATGTACAAAATGTTCAGTTTCGGTTATTCGAATACTCCGGTTAATCGCATATATTTTCTTGACAAATCGGCTATGCTAATAACCGAAATCGACTGTATCTTATATAATCATTTCACACACATAGAATTTTGTTGAGCAAACAGTCTAAGTAATGTCTTGCTGACATTATTTCCCTTCTACAAGCAAACTTAACTTATAGTTCTTGTAAACAATCTCTTTATGCATTGATATGACGTTTGTTTTGATAGATGGCCCAGTCTTTATCAATAAATGCTTTGCATGATCTGAATCACTGATAAGTACTATATTCGCATGAGAGGATATTAAATGTTGAAAAGAACAAGCAGATTATTCATTTTATGTTATTCCCAACTACGCTATTTTACATATGAATAGAAACTGTTCCAAGATGGGAATAATAAATGAAACATGCCAATACAAAAAGTGCTTGTATACATATAAATTGTATCAATCAGTTTTTATTGTTTTTTTCATATCCTCCTAATACCTTTAAATATCAAGAACAAAATATAAGTAAAAATTGTGTTAAAATGTCTGGCAATTGATTTGTTTATTACAGTATCACACGCTATGTGAGGCGAGTAAGAGGTACGAGGCTGGCAGCCAATACGGGGAGTATGTACGCAGGTTACCCACGTCTACCTCCACAACAGTCCAGTATGATGAGTTTAAATTTGAACATTATAACACAAGGTAACATTTTACCCTTCACCAATTTACCTTTTAAGTAATATATTAGCCATAACCAGTTTTCCTAGACCTTTCAGCAATGTCAATTGTATCTAGTATATTTTATCAGGCCTAATACATTGTGCCTTAACTTTTACTATTAGATTGATATAGTTGTGCATTGAATTCTGTGACCAGGTAAATGGAGTGTCACTCTAACTAGTGGAGTGCATGGTCCAGTGGTAGAGCGCCAAACTCCAGATCGAGAGGTCGTGGGTTCGATCCTCGTCGCGGCCACATTATTTATCCTTGAGCAAGATAATTAATCCACATTGCTTAGTACTGGTTCTACCCAGGAAGCCATCGAGAGTGATTAATCTAAGTTGCAAGAACTTGTTTCGCAATCGATGTAAAATAAATATGTTTAAACTAATCGAACATATATATCTAACCATGCCGTTCGACCAATTAAAATCCCATCATGTATTTACACCTGTAGATAAGGCACAGGCTGTCCAACAAGCAAACGTTATGTACAGTAGAAGACATGGCAAATATTTCTGGCCAATTCGAGCTTGGCAAATGGTGGGCAGAGGGAGTTTACAGATGTTTAGGGATCTATAAAAAGTGCTGTTAGGAAATGTGTTCCAGTTATTCATCTCTAATTTTACTTTTTAACTGTAACCTTGCAAGTGTTGAAAATGATGTGAAACACCATACAAACAAACAAACTTTTTAACTTTCAAATGTTCTTTGTAAGGATTTGTAAGCGCGGCGGATTTGTAACCGGAGGCCCCGGGTTCAATCATCTGTGGTACCACTGAGTTCCGTCGGTGTGTTCTTGGGCAAGGCACTTTCCCTCAGCCTCGTCCGTCGGAAGGGGATGTAAACCGGGCGGTCCCGTGTATCGGTCTATCCTCCGAGCACGTAAAAGAACCATAGGAATCTATTCGGTAATAAGAGTAGGGCAGGTTCCCGGATTCCTATGTATCCTTCCCCTCTCTCTGGGGCGGCTCTAAATAACCTATACTGTGTTGATGAAACAACATTCAATTCAATTCAATTCAATTGACCTTATGACCTGTAAAATATTATTTATTACAAACAGGAAGATAATGTTTTCTCATGATAAAGAACACAAAGGTGATCGAAATGTAGATACCCCATTGTTGTTGTATCTGTTATCTTAATGGAACTTTATATATTTTACCTATTTCTACTGTACTAGGGGGGACACTAGTAATCGCAAAGTGAGTGTTCAGTCGAATGAGTCCATGTCTTCCGACCACCCTTCAAGAGAAGGATCACCAACCCTCATTTCTCCTAGAAAAGGTCTGTGTTGTATGGTATTAAAAAGACAAATAAAAAGACAAATTAATTAAATTTAAGTAAGTTCATAAAAAGTAAAATTGACACATCACAAACAGCATTACTTCCCTCACAAATCTGAGTATAAACTTTCGAATGTCTCAACTTAATTGCATATAGTCATTACAATACATAGTTTTATTACTTTGACATTTTCTCATTATTAATTCTCGTTATATGGCATCTCATTTGGCATCTCATCGTTAATTCTCATGTTATATTGACATTTTCTCCTCTTTCATTTCTCAGGGGACAAGTACCGTGTCCCTGTGACGGCATGGACCCAGCAGGGGTTTGTGGCTAACAGTGACACAGACAGTCAGAGTGGGAGCAGCAAGTCTCTTGACTCCAGCCCCAGTAACAGCCCCTATCCCCTGGGGCAGAAGAAGTTGGTGCTATCTGGGTCAATGGATGACCTTATAGAGGATCAGTCTGGGGTATCCACTGTAAAACAATTACTTGCAGTACCCGGCACGGAACAGGTGGATGTTCAGTCTATACTCAAGGTAAGATCAAGTCTGGGGAACAAGACAGTTTGTGATACCCAGCCCAGAACGGGTGGATGTTCAGTCTATACTCAAGGTAAGATCAAGTCTGGGGAACAAGACTGTTAAACAGTGACTTGTGGTACCCAGCCCAGAACGGGGTGGATGTTCAGTCTATACTCAAGGTAAGATCAAGTCTGGGGAACAAGACTGTTAAACAATGACTTGCAGTACCCAGCCCAGAACAGGTGGATGTTCAGTCTATCCTCAAGGTAAGATCAAGTCTGGGGAACAAGACTGTTAAACAGTGACTTGTGATACCCAGCCCAGAACGGGTGGATGTTCAGTCTATACTCAAAGTAAGATCACGTCTCAGTAACTTAGGGTACCCAGCATTGAAAAAGCGGATGCTCAGTCTATACCTAAGTTATCCTGTAATCTAGGTGATTACTCGATATTTACTTGATAAATACCAATTAGAACAAGTGGATCATTAGCCTACTCTACATAGTGTCCACTCTGGGATGCCGGCTGTTGTTGTAAAGCAGTTGGTACCAGTTTCACAGAACTGGTTGATGTACAGTTTACTTAATCGTGGTAAGGTCTGATCAAATACATTCAGAAATGTCATCGGATTATTTTTATACAATAAATTTTATATAGAGATTTGATTATGCTTTGAACAAGTTAATAGCGGAAATTTGAATATTACGTATACTTGTACACATTTATATACAGGGTTATATATGAGTAGTATACTTATGTAAACATTATACAGCGCCAGGGACGTAGACGGAACACAACATTTGGTGTGGACTTCCAGGAACAAGTAGAACATTATCATTCGGCCATACCTCCCATCATATCTAAGTGCCTTAAAGAAGTGGAGAGAAGGGGAATCACGGTCAAGGTACAGTATACACACATTGTATTTCCAATTGTACACATCGGTGCATCATTAGTTGTAATTTCTCAAGACAAGAATTCACACATCACAAGCATTCATACATCAGTTAATTCCAACTCTGACCATCAAAACACTTCGGAACTTTTGTCTTTGATACTAGATTTGAGAAAAGCCTTAAAGCTAAAACTATCATAACATTTAATGGGCGTTTTTTTTATAGCTGAAAATGACAATCTAAGGAAATTCAACTTGCTTGAAGCATCAGACTAGAGAAAATCAGATATATTTTAGCTCCATCCAACAAATGGAGGCAACCACACATTCTCATGCATTGGAGACTATCCTTAGTGCACAAGGAACGCAGGAATTGATCCAGTAGTAAGTAGGGTGATCATAGATTTAACACTCCCTCTCTTTGTGGGAAGCTCTAAAAAAATAAAACTCCCTCTCTTTGTGGGAAGCTCTAAAAAACCTTAATAATTTGTTGATAATTTGTTGATAAACCATTAAACAACAAAGACAAAACCCATTGCATCTTGTATAGCATTGTATTACCGAGTACCGTATATCTGATGTTGTATTACAGGGTATATACCGTGTGTCTGGTGTGAAGAGTACAGTAGAGAACCTATGTCAGAAGTTCGAGTTGGACCCCGAGTCAGTGAATTTGGACAACGATAACCCCAATGTCATATCTAACGTGCTCAAGCTGTACCTGAGACAATTGCCAGAACCACTGCTTACATTCAAACTCTACCCAGCATTTGTACACGTGGCTAAGGTAATGTTAATCATCAAGTAAACCGGTACTATTGCTTTGTAGCAAACCGGTACTATTGAAGGGCCTGTTTAGCTAGACATATTTAGTTAGCTGGGTGCTGTTCAGCAGGACACTGTCCCTTGTCTGCCAAAACAAATTAAATCTTCCTGCCAAAATATCTAGGCCTTCTGAAGATCATTCCCTGAAATTAATAGAAGTATAATGGTAAATTAAGAAATAGGTGAATACATTTTATTGCTAAGGGCTATTTCATTAAAACATACCAGAGACCCCAGGAAGGCAATTTAATAAACATCTATTGGTGAACCCTATTTTTAGCTCGACTGATCTTATGCTGTGGTGCGTCATCCGTCTGTCCGTCCCTACGTCTGTAAACTTTTTTTTGTGGCAACTACTCCTCTGAAACTACTTCAAGGATTTTCATGAAACTTCACAGGAATGTTGCTCTAGATGTCTAGTTGATCCTAGCAAAAAATCAGATCGGCCGGAAATTCAAGATGGCCACCACGGCTAAAAATAGATTTTAAAAGTTCGATTCTATGGCGACTACTTCTCAAAAACCATAGGTGATATTGATTTGGAACCTTTACCAAAATGACTAGCACGACTTGTAGTTGGTCATAACCAAAGTTCATTTTGATTGGATGTCAAACATCTTTGTTTACATAGAGTTATATAAGAAAAACTTGTGGCGACCTACCTGTGAAACTGCTTTATGGAATATCATGAAACTTGAAGGAATACTGCTCTTGATGTCTAGTTGTTCCTAGCAAAAAGTCAGGTCGGTAGGAAATTCAAGATGGCCGTCACTGCAAAAAATATAATTTAAAAATACGACTTTGTGGCGAATACTTTCCAAAAAGCGTAAGTGATATTGAATTAAAACCTTTACCAAAATGACTGGTGCGACATGTACTTGGTCCTAACCAAGATTCCTTTCGATTTGATGTCAAACATGGCTGCCAGCGGCAATCTTTATGTAGTGTTATATAGGAAAAACTTGTGGCGACTACTCCTCTGAAACTACTGGAAGGATTTTCATGAAATTTTATAGGAATATTGCTCTTGATATCTTGTTGATTCTACCAAAAATTGAGGTCAGCCGGAAATTCAAGATGGCTGCCACGGCTAAAAATTGATTTAAAAAATGCGACTTTGTAGTGACTACTTCTCAAAAACCATAAGTGATATTGAATTGGAACCTTTACCAAAATTAGTGGCACAACATGTTGCAGGCTGATAAGGGTTTACACTGTCTGGGTGCGCATCAGTCATTTGACCGAAACACCCTTTGTACTATAAATGGACTGGTTCAAATTCAAGGAAAAGACAGTCCATTATACATTCATAGAGGGGTAACGATTAAGTCTCCTTTGTACTTTTTTGGCTGTCAGAAAAAGACTGAAAACAAATTGTAGGATTTTAAGATTTTATTTTGATTCTGATTTTCCAATATAACCACTGAGACGAGAGCAAATCTACTGGTACTGGTGAGAAGCAAATCTACTGGTACTGGTGAGATAGTAACCTAATTCTCAGGAGAAATTGCATAACATGGTCTGTGACCTAGTCACACACCTGCTATATTTATGAATATGGATCATTCCATTTATGTTACAAAAGGGTGATTTGGAGAAATTACTGTTGAGCAGCAAACAGGATATACTAAAATCCTAAGTAAAAATCAGGTTGGCCTAAAATTCAAGATGGCTGCCATGACTAAAAATAGATTTTTCATACAATTTTATGGCGACTACTTCTCTAAAACCATAAGTGGTATCGGTTTGGTACCTTTACCAAAATGACTTTCATAAAACTTTACAGAAATGTTGGTCTTGATGTCCAGTAAATCCCAAGTAAAATCAGATTGGCCTTAAATTCAAGATGGCTGCCACAGCTTAAATACAAGTTTGTGGCAACTACTTCTCCAAAACCATAAGTGGTATTGATTTGGAACCTTTACTAAAATGACTGGCATGACATGTAGTTGGTGTTAAACAAAATTCATTTTGATTCTATGTCTAACATGGCCGCCAGCGACCATCTTTTTTTACATAGAGTGATATAGGAAAAACTTGTGGCGACTACTCCGAAAGTGTTGGTCTTATTTTCATAAAACTTCACAGGTTCCCATGGCTGATCTGGCTGTCAAAATCTATCAGTAGAGCTTCAAGGTCATTGAACTCTTTTTCATGATTTAGTTCTTTAAACTCAATTTTCTTTCTATGGGTGGGTCTTCCAATTTCAAAAGTGTCTTCTTGGGGTCCCATGCATGTTTCAATGGAGTAGCCCTTAAACAATTTAATATCAACATTTAACATGCAAAGGATGTTACCATTTGAGTCATTCACATACCTTTCTAGCACTTTTAATTGTGTACTGATTTCATATATTATATAGAGTTACAAAGTAATAAACATATAGGTTATGAAATACAATCCTGAATTCGTCAAACAAACATTACTGGGTATGATATCTGTAAGTGTTTGTAGAACGTTTGTAAATGGTTTCTGTATTTCAGGAGAACATGTCCGCCAGTGTAGATACAACCATCGCAAGATTGCATGAGCTCATAGATAAACTGCCATTTTCTAATCGCAAAACATGTGGCGTGTTGATGCATCATTTACAGAGGTAATGCTTTTACATATAAGGGCTGTTCATAGTGGGGGGTTGGCATCAGGCCATTTTTATTTACGTGGGTGACCGTGTCTTGAAACTATATTCCGATATCAACAGTCTGTGAGTCGCTGGGTGTGAAATAAGATATCTGTGTCTATGGGTGGTTGGTACCTTTGATATTTATACATGGGTGGTAGAGCTAAAAAACAACAACATTTATTTCAATCGCGAATGAAGAGTGGAGTAAATAAAGGCCGTAAACAAATTCGAGACCATCCGGCAATTTCCGTTGTATTTCCGCTAAGGGAAGAAACTCTGCCAAGTGCGCGTGACGTCATGAACGTTCTATATTTTAAACCCTAAAGTCTTCGAAAAAATCAGGCGGGAAACCCTGTCGTCAAATTCAAATTGGTCGTCTTAGAGGGTAATTAACACAATCTGGTTTAAAAACATTAAAAAACAACGGGTACATACTTTATTAAAAGATAAAACGAAGCTTTTCATTTCAACTTGGAACTTTTATTCAGAGAGGAATGTAATGTAAAATGATATTTAAAGTACCAGCTCAAATGCTACAATACATAATTGACTAGTTTGCCATTTGGCATGTTACAAATAAAACCTTCAGTTGAAAAGTTCTGATGTATTATACTGATAATAGCATAAAAAAATCACTTGTCGAGTTTATCGAAATGGGAGACAATGTTTTTGCAAAAAAATAGCTGGCTAGCTTAACAAGTTTCTTTTCATCATTCATGTCTATTCATAATACTATTAAACTTAATAACATTAGGATGTTTTCTGTCTGCCAAATAGTTTTTGCGCACAATATGACCTATTTATGAGTCGACGTGCCGTAAAACACCATTCATTCATTCATTCTGTCTGCCAAACTAATCTTTTTTTTCTAATGTTTTCAAAAAAAGGACACTCAAAAATAAAATGAAATTCATCCCCCAAACTGTGCCTGTCACAAGGATTACATTTACTTTTAGGTCTCTCAATTCCAAAAAATCTACCATACTCAATTGGAAGCCTGTGATTCATACATCTAAACCGACACAAAAAACTACTGAGATTTGGTGATAAAATTGTCAAATACGCCTCAAACTTGTGTTCAGATTTAAAATTTCTGTACGTCTTAAATTAACTAAGAATAAATGAGTGAATGGTGTTTTACGGCACGTCAACACATAAATAGGTCATATTGTTTAACTAAGAAGCTCCTAAAATGATCAAATTTAAAGAAGAAACCTGACATATGAGAAGGTCCGTTTTGGTTAAAGATTTTGTTAAAGTTTTTGTTTTTCTTCATTTCTCAAAAACAAATTGTTGGAAAGCTTTTAAACTGGTCACACATGTTCGTTATCATTACACAATATTGTATGACAAGAACCATAACTCTGTCTTGTATATTATTGCATGTTTGACCAGTACAATTAATGTCTTTCCTTACAGAGTGGCGTCGTTCTCAGACCAGAATCAGATGACTGCCAGTAACCTGGGCATCGTATTTGGACCAACGCTGCTTAGACCACAGTGAGTAACTTTGTCCCACACTTCTGTCTGCTACTATTCTGTTCCTTGTTTTCATTGCTTCAGATCGATTAAATATTTAGCCATCTTCTTAATGAATAACCCTCTAATTTTTGAGTGTCTGAAAACCGTAACTAAGTGTTAAATGATCAGTCTTACTTTTTGCATCAGAACACAATGTATAAGGCTATTTTCAACTGTTTAAAATGTGAACACAACATCAAAAGAACTAGTTTGAAAGCAAATGAATTCATTCAGCAAAAGAGTATTTTTGATACATAAAAGAAAAGGTAATTTAATTACTTGTCACAGTTGGATTTGCCCTTGCAGCTACAAATAGACCAAGATAAACTGATGTGAATAAACAGTATCGTAAGGAAACTAACCCGCCAGATAATGGCAAAATAACACTACAAAACTGTTCATCAAAACTCTTTCCAGGTGTTCAGGTCAAATAATAAAGTTTTTGTGCTGATTAAAAGTATAGGTTTATTTAAGGGTTCTTGAAATACCCATGATTGAATATGATTAAAATGAATTAAGAGTTGGCAACTCTTTAATTCGATGGGGGTTGGTCTGGCTGGTTAAAGCCTTATATATTGTGTTATAGAGTTTGAATTCTCAAAACATAAAATAAATAAGTTACATATATATATCGTGTCGTCGATAGGCTATGAAACGGTGTACGTATGTTCTAAATTTTGGCTATTGTTGGTGGGATAGCTCTTTAAAAAGTTATTATGTATATAGATTGTTATATTCAACATAATATTAAATAGTTGACCCTCTTGTAGCAAAAGAAACTTAAGTTTATCTTTTATATCTCTACCTATATTACAGGGGTGGGAATGCCTCGTTGGCATGCTTGGTTGACACGCCCCACCAGACGAGGGTAGTGGAGCTGCTGATCGTTAATGCCGTGACATTGTTTGGTCCAAACGAAGACCATGAAGTTATCCCTGGGGAAACACTTGTGGAACAAATGGACAAGAAAACCACACTTCAAGTACCTCAGCAGGCAACTATAGGTTAGCTTAGAGTTTCTAAGTCGGTTACTCGTGTTACTTTAAAATTTACTAGTATAAATAATGCGAACATTTGATGTATTTTTAGCTCTACTGGCCGTCGTCGTCAGTTAACTTTTTGATGTCAATACTCTAGCACCACCATTTTTCATCCGATCTTTACTAAATTTTACCAGGTTATTAATTTTCAATGAAAGCCTGGACGAGTTCGAAAACCAGCCAGATCGGATCAGTAACACCGTTGTTATTGCCTTTGAATTAAATAAAATTGCTGTATTTTGGTTACTCATGTTACTTTAAAATTTAATAGTATAAATTATGCGAACATTTGATGTATTAAAACCTTTAAAGGGCCATAAATCTGCCAAATGTCATTCAACCAGAACAAGGTGACAATATACACAACTAGGCTTGGTACTGATCATCCCTGCAAAGCTTTGCTGAAATAAGGTCTTATCATAACTATCTGGTAAAGTTTGGTAAAGATCGAATGAAAAATGAAAATGCTGGAGTTTCAACACATTTTTCAATAATTTTTCTATAACTTTGCCCGACTAGTTCTCTTGAACCCCTGGCAGGATTTCAGAGAAATCAGTACCAAGCCTAGTTGCACATGTTTTTGTCGTGTTCCAGTTGAATGATATTTGGTGGATTTGTGGCTCTTTAAAACGTTTTAATACACAAGCTTTGTCCGGACTGGTTCTCGTCAACCACCATTCGGCTTTCAGCCAAACTTGGTTGCTTATATCATTGTCTTGCTCTGGTTGAATGATTTTTGGTGGAGTTATGGCCCTTTAAAAGTTTTAATACATAAGCTTTACTGATCCGCATCCTGGATGTCCATGTAACTTGGTAGGGATGACCATTACCAAACCTAGTTACACATGCACATGTCTTCGTGGTGTTACAGTTTAATGACTTTTGGCGGTTTAATGGCCCTTTCTCCTGTAGGGGAGACATCTGTTTTTACTAAAAACGACCCCTAGTTCCAATTTAGTATCATTGTTTAGGGACTCGTGGCACAACTATTATATCAAATGGGATTTGACCGCCTGCATAAAGGGCCCCCTCTACAAAACCTATTTTATACAAGTGTTGTTCCTCGAGTCCCTAAATAACCATACCAAATTAGAACTAGGGCCTCTTGTTTAAATTAATAGCATGGGTCAAGGGTTTAAGTTTCTGTTGTGGGCGTTTTTGTTTTATGTTTTTGTTTTTTTTGCAGTGTTTTAAAAAGAAGAATTAATTCGAATTTTATGATGACAACCCTTGATATAAGAGCTTTTTTAGCCAGTAGAGCATCCACAGGCCGTCTTGGGCCTCTTGTTTTGTCTTATCTTAATGGAGTTCCCATCATTAAGCAGAGATGTGACTTTAATTAAATGTTGTTAAATGGCTCATGAACACATCTTTATTAGAGCCACCCCAGAGAGAAGGGAATGATATACAGGAATCCAGGAACCTGTCATACTCTTACTAACGAATAGATTTATAAGGTTTGTTAACATGCTCTGAGGATAAACTCAGACACGTGGAACACCCGGTTAACATTCTCATCCGACGGACAAGGCTAAGCGAAAAAATCTTACCCACGAACATACAAACGAAACTCAGTGGTGCCTGGTTCTGCGGTTTCAAGTCCACTGTGCTATCCACTGGGCCACGCAAGCCCCAGGATTTTTATATTACTCAAAACTTTAGTTGAGATCAAGTATAGGTATTTGGTCTGATAGTTACAAAATTGTGTTGGATGTTTTAGGTTAATGCAGGTAGGTTCATGTACTACGTTTTTCTCCTTCTTCACCGATTTTATCATCACATCCTTGCAGCTCACAGTCTGTCGGTCCTGTTAAATTCATATTTTATTATTAAGAATATAGTAATGACTTGGATTTTGTTTTTACAACTGCACTTTAGGTTGCATACCATGAAATATGTTTTAAAATGTTCCAAAAATTCTAAAATTAGGACAGGTATTTTATCTTAGTTCAAGTGCTTTGTAAGTGTACGCGCGAAGTGCTCTTCTAATAATTTATATTAATCGTTCATGAAGGTCATCTTTGTAAAGTTATAAGAGCAGAGGATACGTCAGTTTTCCATGGGTTAGCCAGTTTCCTCCCACATCAAGACCAAGCTGTGCTGTCATCTGCACCATTGAGAGTGGTTTGTAAACACAGGGTATCTTGTTTTGTAATCAGTATGAAATAAATAAAGTTTTTAAAGGTCATATTGAGATGCGGACCTCAGTAAATTGACATGAGGAAAGACTGTCATTTAATAGAAAGGGTGATGTTGAGAGAATCGGTTCATTAATCTGTATGTTCTTGATATTTACAGAGTTACCAAAAGAGGACAGTAAAATGAGACTAGAACCAAGGAAGGAAACGATGCCAAGGTATACTTAGACATGGGAATGTTCCTCTGATTTAAAGATTTCCTCTTCTTTAGCTTCTAAAAGTCACAGAAATGTATGCATTACAGAAATATATGCATCACAGAAATGTATGCATCACAGAAATGTATGCAGTTCTTCGACAGTTTTACTTTGTGATTTCTTTGTTTTTCACAAATTTAAATCTATAATGTATACCTAAAACATATGGCAGGATTTGTAAAAGTGTCACTAAATCTTGTTTCGTAGCGCTTATTTTAAGTTGTTTATGTAAACGTATACTAAATTAGGCTCATGTATTAACAATAACAGTCCCAGCAATGTACAAGAGAAATTATTTTCCATAAACCTCCTATGAATTCTAAAATTTTAGAATAAACCTTCCTGAAATTTTAACCATTGACCATTTAACATGTCTTGTGATGCCAGGTTTCAGAGCAATAGGATACAAATGTGTTTCTTTAAGCTTATGTTGTGGTAAAGAAAAACAAAACAATAGTTTATCAATAATACAGAAATATAGTATTAGAGATATGCTAGATCCTTGAATATATAATGATGTATATTTCAGCCCCACACTCTCCTTACCGCAGCCCAAAGAGCAGATTTTACCACCCAATATACCACAGCCCTCCAGCAATAAAGAAACTTCACAAGCTAAGGTATACTAGTGTTATATATGTAGCAAAGATCCCTAGTTATGCTAGGCAAGAGGTTTAGTCAGTAAGAAGAAATGAAAAATAAAAAGAAGAAAAAAGAGAACTGATACGGAAATTTAACTGCAGATGTTGCTGATATTGGTGTTGGTGTGTAAAGAATTGCTTTACTGCCCTAACATAAACAAATAGAAGAGACATCACTTTGTTTTAAGAAGTGAATCTCGAAACCATATCTCTCTTCCGACTTGGTGTCTAGCCAGAACAGAGTTTATGAATGAGTGCTTTTATGAATATATTATATTAAGAAAGAAGTTGTCAGCAGTTAGCTTCCTTGAGTGGTTATATTGCTTACTTTAGTCATAGATAGCTTTAAAAGCTTTGAGATTTTAGAAGCTTGTAGGCTGTGTGTTTCACCAAATTTTTAATATATCTTTTTTTTCAGTCGCTTTATTCCAGTTATTTAACCTGGATGATACAGTTATATGTATGTAGCTTCCAAATTACCAGTAGTGTTTGCCATCGTTTCTTGTATCTGTATAAATTATCTAGATCATATGATAAAACAAGGTTATATATTCAAAGAATAGCTTTGCTTTTACTTTACATGTTTGGCGAACTTTATTGAGCTGCCCGGTCTATGCTGCGGTGTAGAGGTATCACCCGTTTTCCGCTCTATTCGCTCCGGGTGGTTGCGCGTTCAACATATGCCACATTGCCTGGTTAAAACAGCACGGTGCATTTCGGTCTACCGGTCTCTTGACCGGCATATATCGCGGCATATACAATAAAGTGCACCAATAGTTTCCGTATTACATATTGTCTTTAATATTATATACTGAGAAAAATAAATTTAGCACATAAAATGCATGTCATTTTCATAGACGAGATGCAAATCTGTGTATGTTTGGGGTCAGTGATAAAGTGACATGGATATGACAATTCATAATGTTACAAAGTCAGTGATAAAAATAAATCAGATATGATGGGAACATAATTTTATAGGTTATCGAAAATCGTTTTCATTTCAATGAAAAGGGAGATAATTTTAATTACGAAATTTGGAATGTTTTTGTTTGAGAATAACAATCGTTTGTGAACAATTTTAGCGTTTTTTAAACAGTAACAGAATTGGAAATTCTTGTCAATGCCAAACATTAAATTTGTTCAAAGCAATACGTTTGTATATGAAATGAAATAAGTTTTAATACATGGGAGGTAATTCTGGTACTTCGCTTAGAAAATAAGAAAATAAAATAAATTGAAAATCACAACCTTACCTTGCTAGCATTTGTTATATCTTCAAACACATATCATTGTTCATATGTTTAATCTATGTCGCTAAAAAGTTGTGCTAAACTTTTTTTGTTCAGTATATTTTTAAAGCGACACTTGGTCCATGTTCTGATTATGAATAGGTGTATTACAGAAATGTTGTCTCTTCCAGGTGTACATGTATCTGGGTGATACATATAAGAAATTACTTACATGATCATACATAATTTTCTAACACTTTTAATTTTCATATTCTTACATGTACATTTTCATATTATTATGTAAAAACGTTCACAGAAATCTGGAGAAGAATTTTACCTGCCAGGATCGACACATTATGATAAAAGAGAATCTCTCGCCAAATCTGCCACGCCCCTTTCATCACATGCGCACATGACCTCCGAGGGTAATAGCACACACTTACAATTATGTATGGTGAATGTTTGATTCCGTAACTACACACTAATCTGTGTCTGTGAACAACTAATGTTTAACCTTACCTTGCATCGTGGGATTGTACCCTGCATCGTGTGTTATTTGAATAAACTGTATTGTGGGGGTGGGAATTTTACTTTGATCATGTGATCTCATTTCATGCATCATGGGTTCTGTAATTTGAACATCTATATCACATGTTTAATGTTAAAGGCACATTACTCATATTATATCAAAATGATATGGGAGAAAACACAGTTAGTATTCAATATCCATCTTTCGATGACTCCGTATCCATGTTGTTGTTTTTTAAAAAAAAGAAAGTATTTAGGTATATAAACCATGGTTGCACAAAATTTGAACTTATTCGTTGAGCCAATACTACCAGGGAATACAATGAGTATAATGTGCCTTTACAAGGTATATGAACAGACTATTTAACAACAGAAGTTGTTTTTTTTTCAAGGAGGTTTCATTGTTGAAAAAACTTTGATGAATGTTTTGCTTAAGAAGATAAATAATTATAAAAAGCAGTTAGTTATAAAAATTAAGAAGAGTTATTCACAATTTTGTAAACATAAATCCATATGACTATCAAACTGTGCACATTAAAAACTGTATTTACAAAATTAACTGTTATTTCTACTTGTAATGTTATCAGTTTATGAGTAATCTGTTCTTTTACCAACATTGGGGTTTAACACATTCTTTTGTTTAATGTCTAATCAGTTGATATATTATTATTTTGCTAATGAATACTTTAATATGTGCATTCAATGATTTTGTCAGAATGTCAATAAAGCTACATACCCTGCCTGACATATATATGAATCTCAATAGGGCCATGTTCCATCCTGTATTCCTTGTTCTGAAATCCTTATACTGTAACTAAGGCAGTTATTTTTTAAATTAAGGTTAATGGAATTAAATGCCTCACTTTATTGCAAATGTGGTGTTGTAACTCAGTATGACCACCATTTATATATATTGTGTTTCACTGGAGGCCATACATTCTTGTAGTTTTATTTCAACTATTTTGCACAGTAAACTTCTTGATATACTTCCAATTAATAGTGGGTATTTATAAATCAAATTTTCAATTTGGCTTGTCGTTTCACACTAAGTAATGGGGAGTAACTGGCCTTGGATGCTCAGTAATGAATTGCTCAGTAATACGGGGTTACTGTCCTTACACACTCAGTAATTTGGGTTATTGTTCTTACACACTCAGTAATGTGTGGTTACTGTCCTTACACACTCAGTAATGTGGGGCTACTGTCCTTACACACTCAGTAATGTGGGGTTACTGTCCTTACACACTCAGTAATGTGGGGTTAATGTCCTTACACACTCGGTAATGTGTGGTTACTGTCCTTACACACTCAGTAATGTGGGGTTAATGTCCTTACACACTCGGTAATGTGTGTTTACTGTCCTTACACACTCAGTAATGTGGGTTATTGTTCTTACACACTCAGTAATGTGGGGTTACTGTCCTTAATGTGGGGTTACTGTCCTTACACACTAAGTAATGTGGGGTTACTGTCCTTACACACACACAGTAATGGGAAATAACTGTCATTGCATTCTCAATAATGGGGAGTAACTGTTTTTGCACCCCACTGTCCTTACACACTCGGTAATGTGGGGTTATTTTCCTTCCACACTCAGTAATGTGGGGTTACTGTCCTTACACACTCAGTAATGTGGGGTTATTTTCCTTACACACTCAGTAATGTGGGGTTATTGTCCTTCCACACTCAGTAATGTGGGGTTACTGTCCTTACACACTCAGTACTGTGGGGTTATTTTCCTTACACACTCAGTAATGTGGGGTTATTGTCCTTACACACTCAGTAATGTGGGGTTACTGTCCTTACACACTCAGTAATGTGGGGTTATTTTCCTTACACACTCAGTAATGGTGGGTTATTGTCCTTACACACTCAGTAATGTGGGGTTACTGTCCTTACACACTCGGTAATGTGGGGTTATTGTCCTTACACACTCAGTAATGTGGGGTTATTGTCCTTACACACTCAGTAATGTGGGGTTACTGTCCTTACACACTCGGTAATGTGGGGTTATTTTCCTTACACACTCAGTAATGTGGGGTTATTGTCCTTACACACTCAGTAATGTGGGGTTACTGTCCTTACACACTCGGTAATGTGGGGTTATTTTCCTTACACACTCAGTAATGTGGGGTTATTGTCCTTCCACACTCAGTTATGTGGGGTTACTATCCTTACACACTCAGTAATGTGGGGTTATTTTCCTTACACACTCAGTAATGTGGGGTTATTGTCCTTACACACTCAGTAATGTGGGGTTACTGTCCTTACACACTCAGTAATGTGGGGTTATTTTCCTTACACACTCAGTAATGGTGGGTTATTGTCCTTACACACTCAGTAATGTGGGGTTACTGTCCTTACACACTCGGTAATGTGGGGTTATTGTCCTTACACACTCAGTAATGTGGGGTTATTGTCCTTACACACTCAGTAATGTGGGGTTACTGTCCTTACACACTCGGTAATGTGGGGTTATTTTCCTTACACACTCAGTAATGTGAGGTTATTGTCCTTACACACTCAGTAATGTGGGGTTACTGTCCTTACACACACACAGTAATGTGGGTTATTGTCCTTACACACTCAGTAATGTGGGGTTACTGTCCTTAATGTGGGGTTACTGTCCTTATACACTCAGTAATGTGGGGTTACTGTCCTTACACACTCAGTAATGTGGGGTTATTGTCCTTACACACACACAGTAATGGGAAATAACTGTCATTGCATTCTCAATAATGGGGAGTAACTGTTTTTGCACTCAGTAATGAGAAATAACTGTCCTTGCACACTCAGTAATGGGATGTAACTTTTTTTTGCACACTCAGTAATGGAGTGGGGGTGGGGGTGTAACTGTTTTTGCTCACTCAGTAATTGGATGGAACTTTTCTTACACACTCAGTAATAGGGAGTTACTGTCCTTGCTTACAAAGTATGGGGAGTAACTGTCCTTGCACACTTAGTAATGAGGAGTAACTGTTTTTGCACTCAGTAATGTGATGTAACTTTCATTACACACTCAGTAATGGGGAGTAACTGTTTGTTGGTGATGTACCGATTAATCGATTGCAACCGATCTTCAGTTACTTAGGCATCCGATTATGATGATCGATTATAACAGTCTGTAATTGATCATCGGTCAAATGTAAAAATGCACTTTAATTAATGTTACAAATAGAAATAAACATGATTATTCAGGAGACAACATACACAAATAAATACATTTATATCAATTAGAATTATTTTGCTGATTTAATTGAAATAACAATGGAAAACAAGACAAGAAAGAATACATACTGGTACTTAATTAATCAGAAGTTATTCTAAGTTCAAGGCCTGAATCTCAGATTAACATGCACATGTTATACTTCATACTGACCAACAGTTTATAACCGATGATTGATCGGTTCATCCAACCAATTGTAACCGATGATCGATTGTAAATTTCAACCGATTGAGCATCACTACTATTTGTGCACTCAGTAAAGGGGAGTCATTTTTTTTGCACACTCAGTAATGGGGAGTAACTGTTTTTGCACACTCAGTAATGGGATGTAACTTTAAACACACACTCAGTAATGGGATGTAACTTTACTCACACTCAGTAATGGGATGTAACTTTACTCACACACTCAGTAATGGGATGTAACTTTACTCACACACTCAGTAATGGGGAGTAACTATGGCTTGTCATTTCACGCACGATAATAATGGGGAGTAACTGTAGCTCATCTTGCACATATATAATGGGGAGTAACTGTAGCTCATCTTGCACATATATAATGGGGAGTAACTGTAGCTCATCTTGCACATATATAATGGGGAGTAACTGTAGCTCATCTTGCACATATATAATGGGGAGTAACTGTAGCTCATCTTGCACATATATAATGGGGAGTAACTGTAGCTCATCTTGCACATATATAATGGGGAGTAACTGTAGCTCATCTTGCACATATATAATGGGGAGTAACTGTAGCTCATCTTGCACATATATAATGGGGAGTAACTGTAGCTCATCTTGCACATATATAATGGGGAGTAACTGTAGCTCATCTTGCACATATATAATGGGGAGTAACTGTAGCTCATCTTGCACATATATAATGGGTAGTAACTGTAGCTCATCTTGCACATATATAATGGGAAGGAACTGTCCTTGCACCCTCAGTAATGGGGATTAATTGTGGCAAAATTGTAGTGGGGGAGTTACAGGAGGAAAAAAGGCACAATCCTTATTAAACATTTGATACTATCTATCTACCTGTTACTGGTTTCTCAAGACTTCTATCTTTCACACTAACACATGAATATATTATGTCTGGTTAGGTGCACTAATTTATACACTTTTGATCAAGTACAACTCTGTCATTTATATATTAATCTCTTGTGGCAATGGATACCAAGTTTCAGTGCAAGACGTGTCGGTGTGGTGTTGATGTATACGTGTACAATCTGTGCTCAGTATGTCCACATGGTACAATGGTCAAGTGCCAAAGAGTAGCAATTTTACTATAAAGTTAAACTGAACTGAAAAATGATGATAACTCTATGCTATAAGCAGTAATAGTATAAGGGCTAATACTATGCCTTATTACGTATTTCCTTCATAATAATGATTTCATTGATCCTCTGTCCAATGAGTAATATAAATGGCGTAAAAATTGATGCATCAAATAAACATTATGTCATCTGTCAGAATGTTATTTGGTTGGATTTGATACTATATCACAAATAATGCATAGTGCTACGGTCCATATGCAAGTTTATAGACTTTTGTCCAGGTAACACACATGGGTTCACTGGCCTGTCTACACACTTTAATGTGGATCTGCACACTATGCAGTATTTATATAATATATCCACACAATTGCTGTCCTGCACTGAACACTTGTTTATGAACTGTAAGCACTCATATTTAAGCGGTCATCTTATTTTGGTGGAATAATCAGTTATCTTTGCCATTCAGCTATTTCAAATCGACACACAATATAAGATAATCAGATTGTTGCAGAATTTAGAAATCACCACTTTATGGTTACACTAATTGACCCCAGTATGTGCTTGGTACTAAATTTTGAATGTGCTAAAATATTGGTGTTGACAGTTTATCATATTTAATCCATCACTGGGGTAGATTTGTCTAATATCTCACAATGTTAAGATGTTTAATGTTATGAAGAGAATTTGATTATGCCATTTTTAACTGGTTTAAATATGAAGATTTCATTTACATTTATGATTCACTGAAAGATAAGTATTACATGATTGTTTTACATTAATTGGCCTGTAACTCTGCATTTATTACTTTCACACTGAGTGTGAATATTATTTATCAAAATGTCATTTGAAAAAAGCTTGTAAATGTCATCTTCATACATGTTTGTTGCTCAACATATTCCATGTTGGAAGAAATATTTATAGCGTCTTTGCAACCCAGCTAGAATTAGACAAGTAACCATGTTCCAACTTTATAGTACATGTATAGTAAAAACATTTGCTAAAAATGGAAAGATTGAATCAGCTGTCACATTCATACAAATTCTAGCCTGGGGTTCAAATGGGTTTTAAACAGATCACACATTTTCTTTGGGTGAACTTAAGTGTCCCATTGTATATAATAATAAAAATATTTTATTCTGTTGCCATTCAGCTAATTTGTTTGTTATTAAACTGAGTCAATGACCATGTTACATCTGTTCAAATTATAAGGCAAGTGTGTTATTATTGTCATAAACCATAAGATTGCTTCTATCATAATAACCAAAAGCATTGCTTGTAGCATGGTTATTCAAGCTTAGATATCCAATATGATTGCTTGTTCCAAGATAACCAATGCGATTGCCTGTATCATGGCCTAAATAACCTATGAGATTGCTCATTCCAAGATAACCAGTGAGATTGCCTGAATCATAGTTATTTAAGCCTAAATAACCTATGAGATTACTTGTTCCAAGATAACCAGTGAGATTGCCTGAATCCTCATTTTTTAAGTCTGAATAACCTATAAGATTGCTTGTTCCTAGATAACCAGTAAGCTTGCCTGTATTTGCATTTTTAAGCCTGAATAACCTATGAGATTGCTTGTTCCTAGATAACCAATGAAATTGCCTGTATCCTCATTTTTTTTAAGCCTGAATAACCTATGAGATTGCTTGTTCCTGTGAATACAATGAGATTGCCTTTATCATGATGTTTAAATCTAAATAACCTACAAGATTGCTTGTTCCTAGATAACCAATGAGAGTGCCTGTATCGTGATTATGTAAGCCTAAATAACCAGTGATATTGCTTGTTCCCAGATAACCATTGAGATTGCCTGTATCATGGTTATTTAAGCCTAAACATGATTATTTCAAAGAGATAGCTTGCATGTGATGGCTTTTACAGGTGAAGATAATGACCTAGACAATGGTTTAGACAATGAGAATTCTGCAGATTCTGACATACATTCTGATGACGATTTACTTCTGCCTGATGACTCACTTCAGTACCAGAATTCACAGCATGATACAGGAAGTCAGTATCACCAAGGTGACTGGTGATTGGGTTTACTTGTGTGTTGTTGCCTACATTGTGTTCACTTTGTTTATAGAAGTAATGGTTGAACATTGATTTTTATGATTCCGTATATATATTTGTGTACAAATGTGACTTATACATACAAGCTTTTAAGTTTTAATAATAAATTTAATTATACCCCTGTTTGACAAAGTGAAGTAGGGGCTATATAGGAATCACTTTGTCCGTAATGTTGTTTCATTACTTGCATTTCTCAAACAATTTCTAATGGATTGTTTTCAAACTTCATATACACATAACAACTGATGACCTTATGTACATCACGCATTGATTGCCTAATTTATTGCACAGTTATGGCCCTTTGTTTGACTGTATAATGAACCTCATGTGGCTTTCATTTCAAAAGTTTTCATGCATTGTTATTACACTTGCTTGACATACATTTCAAACCTGATGATATGATGTGTCTCTGCATCAAAGGTTTTCAATTCGGCGCTTTTTTACAGAGTTATGGGCCTTTGTGTTACTTAGAATCTTTTATATAAAAAAGGTGGGGGTATTCATCACCATAAGTGACAGTTCTAGTTTACAATACAACTGTAAAATTTATTTGTGTAAACAAGTTGTATTACATGCTTATCCAAGCTATAATAGATACATGATTCACAAAATGTATAATGCATATAAATTATATAGATTGAATTTAAAAAACAAAATTAGAGAATTGTGGGGCTTTTAATTTGGGAGATGTGTTTGACTTATCACACAAACTGATTGTCCATGTTTGAAGTAATCATTTCTTATCCTGAAAACTTAGTTTTAGCACTCACAAATCTGTACCAGTGTCATTTAATTTGTTAGTATTATGTTATTTCTCAGTATAGATATTTTATTTTCTATATTTATTTCGAAGTGAATTTAGATCACTTGTCCACAATGCATTGCTGAGATATAAACAGGCAAAACTTTCTGTAGCGAAATATTAGTTATTAGCAGTTTATTTTGAGTATGTTCATTTCAATACATAGTGTTGTGCAAGTGTAGGCACATGGTTTATGTTTGGCTATATTGGTCATGCTTGCATTTTTTAACTGTTATTAACTGACAATGGCTTTTTATTTTGCTTAAAGAAGTAGATCTAAGATAAAATATCAACTTTTCTATAATTTATTTGCAAACACTCTCCATGGTATTGTCGCATTGGTTCCAACCCATATGTGCTGCCTCATTAGCACGAAGCTCAGTTATCTTGTGCATAATTTCACCACGTGCGTATGTCACATGTGTATAAACCAGGGTTGATTTTAGCAGTTTGAACAAGACCATGTCTGTACTGTATGCACGAACAGTACAATTTACCATAATTTTATTTATTTTAAAACTGGAATGTAAATTATGGTGCTGTAGACTGAATGAATTTTTAGTACATAGACACAGCAGAATGTATGTGTTTAGTTAGAAAAGCCTGTTCTTGTTCCAAATTGCTTAACCTGCCCCAACGTGACACATCCTGTTGGGGTCCTGTGGTTAGTAAAGTTTAACAATAAACCATGTCATTTACCTACTGTGTACCTTATGGATGTTGCATTTAACCTATATGTTGCTATAAAAAAAGTATGTAATAAATAATTATTTAACATAGATTATGTGGTAATGATTTCTTAACAACTTCTTATTTATTATTATCAAGTATTATCATTTATGTAATGCAATTTTCTGTAATGCTGTCTTATGTTTCACCTGTGGCATGTTGGATGTTATGTGACTGTTGATTGGCTGTTTAGATGTAACAGAGAAGATTATTGGTTATTAACAGGGGATGTTACCAAGCTACCAGAGCCTGAGTTTATAACAATGGTATAGTAGTAGCTGCAGGTACAGGTTATGATTTATTTAGTTTGCACCTCCGTTCAGTTTGGCTTTGTTTGCAGTGCTTTAGATACTTATTTCCTGTGTTGGTTGCATCCTAGTTGTCAGGTAAAGCTGTCTTTAAGATTACACCGAAACTGTTCACAAGTTTTGGGTTATCAACAAAAATTAGGTTTCAAATGATATATTTCTTGACTAATTATGGCCATTGATTGTTATATCCTCATTATCAATTACTTTGTTTGGTACCTAAACAATCAAATTAAAACACAAGTGCATGGTAAATACAGTCAAACCTTTCATACGACTACCTGTTGTAAGCGACCTTCCATACGACTACCTGTTGCAAGCGACCTTCCATACGACTACCTGTTGTAAGCGACCTTCCATACGACTACCTGTTGTAAGCGACCTTCCATACGACTACCTGTTGCAAGCGACCTTCCATACGACTACCTGTTGTAAGCGACCTTCCATACGACTACCTGTTGTAAGCGACCACTTTGAGGTCCTCCCGATGATATTTGCTCATAATTTATAGTATAAGTGCCAATTAATAAGTTAGTAACAATCCTATTTGGAAAATGAGACAAAATATCGGTATTATTACTTTCTTTTGACAACGTTTTGCGTCAATTACCACTTTTCAGTAAATATTTAGTAAAAAAAGCTTGTTTATCACGCGACAATCACGACTGTTTTTAGCTCGACTGATCAGCAGAGCTTATGCCTTGGTGCGTCGTCTGTCAGCTACTCCTCTAAAACTATTTGACAGATTTTCATGAAACTTCACAGGAATGTTGCTCTTGATGTCTAGTTGATCCTAGCAAATATTCAGGTTGGCCAGAAATTCAAGATGGCCACCATGGCTAAAAATAGATTTTAAAAATGCGATTTTGTGGCGACTACTTCTCAAAAACCATCAGTGATATTGATTAGGAACCTTTACCAAAATGACTGGCAGGACATGTAGTTGGTCATAACCGAAGTTCATTTTGATTGGATGTCATACATAGCCGCCAGTGGCCATCTTTGTTAACATAAAGTTGTATAGGAAAAACTTGTGGCGACTTCTCCTCTGAAACCACTTGATGTAATTTCGTGAAACATGACATGAATGTTGCTCTTGATGTCTAGTTGATCCTAGCAAAAATTAAGGTTGGTAGGAAATTCAAGATGGCTGCCATGGCTAAAAATAAAAAATAAATTGTGGTGCCTACTCCTCTGAAACTATTTGGCTGATTTTCATATGAAACTTCACAGGAATGTTGCTCTCGATGTCTAGTTGATCCTAGTAAAAAATCAGGTTGGTAGGAAATTCAAGAAGGCCACCATGGCTAAAATAGATTTTAAATACAATTTTGTTGGGACTACTCTAAAACCATAAGTGGTATCGGTTTGGTACCTTTACCAAAATGACTTTCATAAAACTTTACAGGAATGTTTGTCTTAATATCCAGTTAGTCCCAAGTCAAAATCAGGTTGGCGGAAATCAAGATGACTGCCACAGCTTAATTACAAGTTTGTGGCGACTACTTCTCAGAAACTATAACCTTTACTAAACTGACTGGCATGACATGAACATCGTCCTAAACAGAATTCATTTTGATTCTTTGTCAAACGGCTGCCAGCAGCCATCTTTGTTTACATAGATTGATATAGGAAAAACTTGTGGCAACTACTTCTCTGAAAGTGTTGTCTTAATTCCATAAAACTCACAGGTTCCCTTGGCTGATCTGCTATCAAAATCTATCAGTAGAGCTTCAAGGTCATTGACTTTTTGTTTATAAATTTGACACCTCGATCTTTGAGGAAAGTTAATCGGCAGATAGATTAATTGATTATAATTTATATAATCAAAGGATTAGCAGCACGCTTTTGAAGTCTTTAATAAGGTCGGTAATTAAACAGTTTGGATATGACTTGAAACAAACTATATAGACGTGGAAAATGAATGTTTGTTACAGCGTGATGGTCGGACAGAGAAAACGAAAGTATTCTTTGTCGGAATGAATTTGTTTAAATTGATGTTTTTTCTGTAAATAGTTTATTTTATAATATTTAGCTTTAATATTTATTTCTCATTTATGCTAATACAATTAATTATCAGTCTTCACAAAATCAACGTTTACACTCATGTACAGTAAGTATATACTAAGTATATGTAAATATTTAATCAAACATTTCATAAGAAGTCAAACAAAAGTTAGAACCTGTAATAAGAGACCACCTGTATTAAAGCGACCAGTTTTGGTCTTTCTCCTGAGCGGTCTCTTAAACCAGGTTTGACTGTATGGATTGACCTATACATGCTTTGTTATGCAAAGAACTGTTTATTGTATATAAAAAAAAAATTGTGAGGCATCGTGTGGCCTGATAAAACTTATCGTCAGATCTCTACTGGGGCTACATGGGTTCGATTCCCTTCTTGGGTACATTTTTTTCTTATTATGAATAAAAATAAAAGGTGAACAGAGAATGTTAATGTAGATTGTTTCATCAAATAAGTTAAAAACTGGGTTTCAGCATGTTAATATGAGAGTTGTTCCAAGATTATTCAAAATTTCTCTGAAATTATTGTTAAGGATTGACACCTATAAACCTCACTTGGAAATGCTGCTCACTGACCAGTAGTAGTACAACTATGGTTAATTTGAAACTTTAGAATTGTCGAGGCTTTAAAAATATTATGTCTGTGTATCAGTTGCGGAACATAATTGACGGATTAATCTCAAGGCAGCTTTACCTAGTGATATCCTGTATGTTGTAGTTAACATTTTGTAATAGTTGTTTGGTGATCTTGAAGGGAACAGAGAACACAAATATAAAGCCCAAATTGGGCTTAGTAATAATAAGATAAATAATCTTGACAGGTGGGAGCTATCAACCTTTGGATTACATCTACTTATGTTCTCTCTGATCCCGTCAATAGATTACCATTCTGTATACTTACCTGTAACTTTTAATTTCAGGTAATTGTCTGTGTGTTTATTTTCCAGATAATAATATTTAAAAAACACTAATAAATATTAACTTTTAATTTCGCAAACTATCTTTTATTTATTTGTTTTAGTTTTATACTAAAATTAACTAAATGTTGTTATATTATATCTTTTTTTACAGTAGTGAAAACACAAGAAATCTGTTTCTCCATGAATATTGTTCTCTGTTGTTGTTTTTTCTCTTGATCATGAACCATTTCCACCCCAGGTAACTGAGACAGTATGATTTGCTTGGCACTCTTCATGCACAAACACAACATCACAACACATCATGATTGCACTGGTGCCTACAGCTCTAATCTGTCTCGGCTACCTGGCTAATGGTAGCATCCAGACATATGACATGTATTGCCTCGGTGCATTGTAAGACCTCCCATGATCCCAAACAAGATGGTATTCAGCTTGCATGTACACTGACCCCATGACCACCAGACTGGATCAAGTCAAGTCCGACATCTCCTCAAATAGTGTCCTCACACTTTTCTAAAATAAAACTGAAACACATATTTTTCCTGCAAGTGTATTTGTTAAAAACATTGACAAAATCAAAACAAAATCCCATATTTAAAGGGACACATGGCAATCTTGAGTTTTAGTCAAACATTAAAATTTGCTCCTCAATTTAGTTATCCTGCGTCATTTTAACTTTAAAACTGCTTGCATATGATTAAATAAAAAAATGAGATTTCAATTTTCTTCAATATTTCACCAAATTTTTAAACATATTATTGATGCACTATTATAAAAAATTAGTAATATGTAAAAAATAATTTGCTTTGAACTATTCCAACAATTACTATTAATGATTGAACAAATGCAAGTGAAGAGGAAAACTAACGGGACGCCGTGAGTTTTTAAAAAATCAAGATTGCCGTGTGTCCCTTTAACTTTGGCTAATTTACACCGAAAAACTTTAAATAAGGAATTTTCCAGTTTTACCTACCACACATGCATAACTTTATGTAAACTTGTGACCAGAATATTGTGGAGTTGGACACCAATTTCATGTAACTTGATTGACTTGATCCTATCTGATGATTGTTTTACACAAACCACACCAGCAATGTTATAGATAACGCCCTGAATCTGGGCTACATACATGCTTGCTGTACAAGTAGCTTCATGTCTGGTTAGGTTTGTAGGTCTGTTAGGCTAGAAATGGATATGGAACAATAAACAGTTTGTGAATTTTTTTTAACAATCCATATTTTGATATTCTAGTTAAATTATCTTTGAGGGTTGGGTTATATTTATAATGTAGATGATTTCTGTGGGTTATGACTGTTCTTTATAATATTGTAATTACCTGTATGAATACGCTTGTAGAATGCCACGTGCAACACTATATAGTACATTGGCTGTCACGTGCAACACTATATGGTGCATTGGCTGAACATTATTTATTGCTGCTCCCTATTTTAGGTTTAAAGAAGTAGCACATCTGTGTAGGTAAGACTTGGTGATGGGGTTTGCATGTGTGCTTATATTGCTCTTCCGGCATTTTTATCTCGTATATAACCAAGGGACAACAACCATCAAGCATTTTCTAGCCCTTGATTTGGGCCGTAACCACTGCAAAGCAAAAACAAAACATCCCGACCGATGGCTTTTCATTTGAATTATTTCTTTCATAAAAACTGAAACTTAATTACTTTATGAAGTTCTTTATCATTCCTTTCAATATTTGAAAAAAAGTGACATTATAAATAAATATCGCATGAAAAAATTAATCGGGTTTTTGCACTAAAATTTCCAATTACAAGGATTTACGTGTAATAAATCACAGACAAATCCTGAACCTTCTAAGATTGTATTTGCTATACAGCACCAATAAATAATGCGAGAAAGTAAAATGATTCAGTAAAGTCCATCTGTTCGCATGTGGTCATTGTCCGTTGGAGCCATTCTCATTTAAAAATAGTTTCGAAAGCTCTTCTTCAACTGGACTCTTAAAGCTCAAGTTCTTTGTCACTAGTATGGGAAGAATTTCATGCCCTTCATTTATGCCTGGTAAACTTTCTCAAAAATATTCACACCACAATGGTGTGTAGTACACACCACAATCGTGTAGCATAGGTAGGTCTGTCTGCCTTATGTCTTGTGGGAGGAAGGATGCCCATTGATTTTGGTTTCTGCCAAATGTCGTAGTCACAGTGAATAATGGTCCCATCTCTAGTTTTTTGCTCCACATCTCACCCTCATAATGAAACTGTTATCATAAGGAAACTTTTTATCTCTTGTTTTTCAGGAGACTTTTTACCAACATTTTTTAATTTTCACTGTGTCTACTGGATAAAAATGAATAATTAGAAAGAAGATGATAGGACGAAATGGACATAATTCATAGTACAGCTAGTATTTTATGTAGTCAACCATTTACATGTAGGTCAAATTATTTCGAATTTTTTAGCTCTACGTAAATATTAAAGACAGATTTAGAATGTCCTTTTGTCATTTAATAATATAATAACTACACAACAATTGGCAAGGAGAGTTCTTGGCACTATTTTTATGGAGCACGTGTAATATTTTATGATCTTGATGCTGCATGCTTGGTTTGAATGGTGGCTGGTACTTATATTCCTCTGTATTATATTTCAGACCATTGCTGTGATATGTAAACTTGGGTGGCAGATCCCTCCTTCTTTTCTGTTTATTTATTGTGATATGCCATGCATTGTATCATATTCCACCAGAGTGTCAGTATTTATGTAATATTTACACTCATAGCCAATAGCCTTGTGAGACATATATTCCAACTGGAACTGTGACTATAATTGTCTTGTGAGACATATATTACAACTGAAACCATGACTCTGACTGACAGTTGCCTTGTGAAACATATATGACAGCTGGAACTGCAACTGCCAATAGACTTATGAGACAAATGACAACTGGAAATGGAAATGCCAATAGTCTTGTGAGACATAATATGACAACTGGAATTGCAACTGCCAGTAGCCTTGTGAGAAATATTTGACAACTCAAAATGTGACTGCCAATAGCCTTGTGAGACATATATCACAACTGGAACTGCCAGTTGCTTTGTGAGACATATATGACAACTGGGACTGTGGCTTCCAATAGCCTTGTGAGACATGCCAACTGGAACTGCAACTGCCAATATCCTTGTTAGGCATGATAACTGCAACTGCCAATGCCCTGTGAGACAAATGACAACTGGAAATGGAACGGCCAATAGTCTTGTGAGACATAATATGACATCTGGAACTGCAACTGCCAATAGCCTTGTGAGACATATGACAACTAGAACTGGGACTGCTAATTGCCTTGTGAGACATATATGACAACTGGAACTGTGACTACCAATTGCCTTGTGAAAATATATGACAATTGTAAATGTTACTGCCGGTAGTCTGGTGAGAAATATATGACAAATGGAAATGTTAATGCCAATAGCCTTGTGAAAAGTATATGACAACTTGAAATGTGACTGCAAATAGCCTTTTGAGAAATATATGATAACTCGAAATGTGACTTCCAATAGCCTTGTGAGACATAATTATGGCAATTAGAACTGCAACTGTCAACTGGAACGGCAACTGCTATCGCATGCAACTGCCAATTGCCTTGTGAAACATATATGACAACTGGAACTGTGACTGCCAATAGATTTGTGAGAGGTAGATCACAACTGAGACTGTGACTGCTAATTGCCTTGTGAGATGTATATCAAAACAGGTGACTGTGACAGTCAGTTGCCTCTTGAGGCATATATGACAACTGCAACTGTCAGTCACCTTGTGAGACATGTAATACAACTTGCGCCCTTGACTTCTTGCTGACTGGGAAAGCATGCTTTTTGAGATTATTTTGTTTAAATGCTCATCCAGACTATAAGCTTATTAGGAACCATTCCCAGAGAAGAGATGGAAAAGGGACTTCACGAAACCCTCTACACTTACTTTCATATGGTATTCAAATTGCAATTAGTTGTCCAAATAATGCAATAAAACTGTACTTCTGTTACAAAACAAGTTCTCATAACCTTAAAGTCTCATTTATATGAATGAGTCTGAGTTTTCCTTTTCCAGACAAAACTGTTTCATAAAGAATAATATTAAACAGACAGTTAGTGCCAATTTAGTGATTAGGTACATTGTTCATGACACTGGAGCTCATAATGATAGTTGTATTTGTATTGACACCCTTCTTCCAGATCCCATCTAGTCCCTTAACCCGCTATTAGTGCTGCACGGTGTTATCGGTTTATCGGTGTTTTGTGATACGGACCTCAAAATAATACGTACCGTGATATGTTTTAGCATTCCGGTTCATGCCGGTTTTCACTACACATGTGTTTTGATTATGAAAGTAAATCTTAATTTGCGACTAAGATCTATTTTTAACTTCGTATGGTTCTCGTGTTTGTCGTAAATACACATATTGGGAAGTGGGTACCATCATAGTTAAAAATAGACGCACTTCCAATAATATCTGGTGTTCGCTTATCGTAATGTGTATATATTTAATGCTGGGTACCATGTACTCAGACGAGCATGGCCGACTTAAGTGATTGAGAAATGTTAAAAACAAGAGCAGAATCGTGTGTTTGGGATCACTTTGGGCTTAAAAAGTTTAAAGGGGCGCTACAATAGTAGTCTAGTCTAGCAGGGGCGTAACCAGGCATACTCCTGTACGCCCGGGCATACTCTAGAAAATCGAATGTGAAAAAATAAAAGTGCTTATTTTTTAAAATCAGCAATAAAAATTGAAGGTGGGTAGTGGGTGAGGCACTATTTTTAAAAACACACTTCATGAATGTAGGCAAAAGCCTCCAAAATCTCGCTCAAATGGAGCCACAAACCTCCGAAATTGCACTCAAATTTCAAAATGTTCCCAGGACCCCCACCAGCATGGGGACACCCCCTCCCGCACCCTCCCCCAGGGCGTATTCGCCAAAAGGCTCTGGCTACGCTCCTGTCTAGGTTACAGTCAAGTGCTCCGGCAGCACAACACATTTGGTAACTCATTTGCGAAGACATCGCTCTCATTCACAAGCACAACCAACATTGCATCATGTTATGTCATCTGCATCGAAGTACACCAGGAAATCGGCAATTGTACAAGAAAATTTATTATGATACGTATCGCGATACAGTCTTGTATCGCAATATTTTGTGATACGTTTTTTGGATGCGATACCCAGCACTACCCGCTACATATATATAATGGACTGTTCTTTCTTTGATTTAAGACCATTCCATTTATGTGCCAAATGGGTGTTTGGGAGAAAATTACTGATTTGCAGCCAGACATTGTAAACTATTATAGGTCGTGCTTAGCGGGTTAAGGGTTAATACAAAAAAACTATCATTCTGAAAACTTACTCAGTTATACATGTCTCTTCACGTTATTTGTTTTTCCTTGTTTCTTTGTGTTGTTTATGACTGATTCTTGTCCAAAAAAAGAAGTATTTGATCATGCCGTCTGTTTTAATATTTGCCCTTTTTTAAATGTTTGTTTGTCAAGAAAAGACAGTTGATTTTGAAATGTTATTTTAATGCTTGACATTCCTGCATTTGGGTCCCCATTATCAGTTAAAATAATGCCTTGTAAAGACTTTAATGAGTGTGTTATGGATACAGTTTATTCCCTGCAATCGTGTTGTGTATGTTGATGTATATTGTCTTGTGAATATGTCTCGTGTAAATATTGCATAAACACTCCACGGAGAGTTAAATTAATAAATAACTGCTGGGAATTATGTAAAAAAATAAATTGAATTAAAAAAAAGTTTTTTTTAAGTGATTAGGACTTCTCATTTACAATTACTATTCTTTTCTGTTAAAATATTTAATAAAATATGTTTTGTTTTCTAGTAAGCATTTGTAAACGTTTATGTATGACTTCTATTGTGTGATGTTTGGTTTTCTGAAGTTTCTGTTCATTGAATGTTACGTTTGTATAATAAAACATGAACTCATTTTGTTTCTAAACATTAAAAGTTTTTAAAACAAAAACTTCATCTTAAAGTAGATCTTCCTTTAGTGGGCTTTTAAAACAAAAACTTCATCTTAAAGTAGATCTTCCTTTAGTGGGCACCTTAATTTAAAAGTCCCCTGTTAAGGAGGCCACTGATTTTAAATCCACTGAAATCTTATTCTGTGCAACTAAATCTGTTTTAAGAAACTTTTTGTTTTAAAAAATCCATTGTATTTACTTGTGTGACTTATCTAGTGTCACCTGTGTATGCATGTTGTTCCTTAACATGCTATTAAGTGTCACATTATTATGTTTAACATGTTGAGTGCCGTATATTTGCAGAATTTGCTGGTAGAGGAAAAGTTATGATCCATCGTGCTGAGAGTTACATGACACCACCATTTACGCAAAGACACATCACGAGACCTCTGCGATCCCCAGCAAGCTCGCCGAACCTGTCCATTAGAACTACCGTCTCTTCGCCACCAGCTATCAAAATAGACAACTCCGTCCTGAGTTCACCTGATGGTTCCTCTGATGGTTCCTCAAGTTCTAACACACCGTCCAATCAAAGCAGAATATTCCAGCTTCCGCCTGTCAACAGCTGGGTCCCTAAAGGGGAAAGCATGTTTAATGGTATTTTAGATTCAAGGTCCCCACAGATTTATAGAAGAACAGGTGCATCTGCAGGTAAAACTGCATCATATCCCCAAACTTCACAACCTGTGGGAGCCATACAAGGGTCTCGAGTGTCGTGGCCACAAGGTTCCCAATCACAACTTTCCCCTCCCATGTCACCACCTATGTCACCACCCATGTCATTAAGTAGTTCTGAAACCCACAATGATACTGAATCTGAATCTGTTACAAGATCTCCTTCAAAGTCGCCCAAATTGTTACACAAATGTACAAATTTTGACTTGGAGAGATCAAAACCTTTTCCAGCCAGATCTAAAATATCTTCACCAATGCCTTCACGAAAATCAACCTGCATTGAAGATACAGAAACTGATACTGCCTCTTCTGCATTCAAAATAGGAGAGTCGCCAACATTAGGTAAAAAATCATATTTAGATGGACCAAATAAACCTCCAAGAAGCCCCGTTGTACTTCAAGAAGATGAGGCTGAATATGCAGAAACCAGAACAGATATAGAAATCCCACAATGCACCAGTGATGGCGGTTCCATGCCTCAACATGATGTAAGTATTGATTCCATATCCGGAAATAGTGCTGTCAAATATCTAGTCATGAGCTCAATGGCAGAATTTGATGTTTCAAAATTGGATGAATCTTTGGAAGATGCAAGCTTACGTGAAACTGATATTTTAGATGATAATTATGATGAACTGGATGGTCCAGATCTTGAAGCTATGACAGAAAACAAGAATGTGACACAGTCAGATACATGTGAACAGAAGATAGAGACACAGTCTCAAGATCACGAGGAGATAGTTGTTCAAATGTCACCTAGGCTAGATACTGGGGCAAAAGAAAAGAAATCATTGGATGTTGATGCTGATACTGGCAGACCAAACATCCCCAAATCTGTTTTTGGTCCAATCAAGCAGAAGAGTAAAGAAAAAGCTAAGGACAAAGTTGATAGCACGAAAGCTGTATCTAAATCACATAGTGGTCCCATAATAGGAAAATCCAGTCTAAAGTCTGAGAAATCCAGCACAAAAACTGCCACTTCTTCAGTTAGGTCAGCTCTACTGTCATCTGCTGCAAAGCTGAAATCTATTGGCAAAAAGAGTCCCGTAACATTACTAAGTTATAAATCTAGATCCATATCCATACCAGACCACAGTCAAAAATCCAGCAGGCCTAGTTCAACATCTATACTTCCTAATTCTAAGAAAAGATTGGTCCATCAGACAGAATCTAGTCCCACTGTTATGATTGCATCAGACAGAAACGCTGAAGTAAGGATTGAAACAAAACCTGAGAGAGTAGGGAGTAAAACGAGAAGGCCGTCACCCAGTAATACGGAAAGTAAGCTATTTTCCTCTTCACATGCAGTGTCTGGAGAGATGTCCATGAAAAAGTCTTGCGAGAAACCAAACACGTCAACTACTAGTGCATCTGCGCAGGAAAACCTCAAGAAAAAGGACAGATGGGCGACCACCTTTAAATCTTCCAGTGATAAAGTCGTGAAAAGTTCCCTGTCCCAGATATATACCAGTGAAAAACAAGAAAGGAAAACCAGTCAGTCTAGTAAAGCTCCTACTTCATTCAGATCACAGACTAGTTCAACAAGCTCACACATGATCAAGCAGTCGAAGGACACTAAAACAAAAAGTAGAGAAGGGCTGACCACCAAGTCTAGTAAAGAAGGACTAACGAAGTCTACTAAGGAAGGGCTGACTACCAAGTCTGGTAAAGAAGGACTAATGAAGTCTACTAAGGAAGGGCTGACCAGCAAGTCTGGTAAAGAAAGGCTGACCACCAAGTCTCAAGATGATAAACCAAAAGTTAAGTCTGCTAAAAGAGGCAGTATCAGTTCTGTTCACAGTGAGTCTTCTCGCAAATCTGACCATTTTGTTCATGACTGTTGCCATGGTAAAAAGAAGGCGTCAGACAAAAAATAATGTAGGTTTTATGTTAAAACTATTATCATATTTCATTAAATTAGTGTAGTGATGAATGTTTTCTAGTTTTGTAAAATCTAAACATCATTTTTGTATGCTCAATTGTTTTATTTTAAATTTAGGTCAAACCTACTTATTGCAGTTTTTATAAAGATGTACATTTCAATTTCATTATATTAAATTCTGAATAAAAAATCTAATGCTTTTAGTGGATTTTTATTTATGAGTGAGGCTCCTGGGGTTAGGTTTGTGAGGCCCCAGAAGTATTTATACAACATGCAGATGCATGTACCAAGCATGTGTCATGCATATTCACACTTACCTTTTTATTTTAGGTTGTGTTGGGGGACCTTGAATACCTTTTGTAGACAGTTGTGCATTTATTAGATCACCTGAGCCGAAGGCTCAAGGGTGATCTTTTGGGATCTCTCTTCGTCCGTCTGTCGTCGTCGTTAAGTTTTGCTTCAAAACGACTTCTCCTCAGAAATCACTTGAATCTTCAGATGAATGCTTTTTAGATTTGTTAATATTAGGTCAACGCGACATCCAAGATGACCGCCATTACCGTATATGGTCGAAACCTTAAAAAATCTTCTCAAGAACCACTGGACAGATTTCGACAGTTTTTCTTTTAAAATGATTGCCTGCCAATGCCTAGATTATCAAGTTTGTTAAAATGAAGTCCCCGGGGTCAAAAATGGCCGTGCCCCGGGGGTCCAAAGTTTGTATATTGAGATTGTGCATGTTTTCCATAGACTTATATAGAAAAAACAAAATCTTCTCTGAAACCACAAGGAACGGAACTCTCATGTATTACATGTAGCATCAGCTTATTGTCCTCTACTCAATTTCTTCAAATAGTGACACAGGGGTTAAATTTGGCTCGCCCTGGAGGTCACAGTTTTACATAGACATATAGGGGGGGGGGGGGAAAAAATTCTTCTCTGAAACTACAAGAGCCAGAGGTTTAATACTTTGCATTTACTAAAATCTTATGGTCCTTTACCAAGTTTGTTCAAATGGTGACCCTGGGGTCACATATGACTCCGCCCCAGGAGTCACATGATTTACATAGCCCTGTATAGGGAAAAACAATAATAAAAAGTATTTTTCTCCGAAATTGCAAGAACCAGAGGTTTAATATTTTGCATTTGCTATAAGCTTATGGTCCTTTACCGAGTTTGTTCAAATGTTGACCCTGGGTTTACATTTGGCCCTCCCCAGGAGTGACATGTTTTACATAGACTTGTATAGGGAAATACTTTTTAAAAAATTTGACCCTGGGGTCAAATTTGGCCCGTCACAGTTTTACATAGATTTATATAGTAAAAAAAATAAAAAATCTTCTCTGAAACTACAGGTTGAATATATTGCATTTTTTATCAGTGTATGGTCCTTTATCAAGTTTATTCAAATGGTGACCCTTGGGTCACATTTGGCCCTGCCCCAGGGTCACACGTTTTACATAGACTTATATAGGGAAACACTTAAAAAATCTTCTCTGAAACCACAAGGCACACAGCTCTCATATATTACATGTAGCCCTGGGGTCACATTTGGCCCTGCCCCAGGGGTTACACTTTAGCACCTTCATTTTGTATTTGATCTTTACAAACTTTGTCAGTGTCTTTATATCAACGTTGTTAAAAACACAAAAAAGGCCACATTTCTTGAACAATGTTAACCAAACTTGCACAGATTGTATATGACCATAAGATTTCGAAGAAGTTCGATAATTGGCCAATACTCAGGTGATCGATTAAGGGCCATCCTGGCCCTCTTGTTTTTATTTTGTCACTGTGCTTTCTATTTTTTCCTACACCTTGTAAAAAATATGCAAACATATGATTGTATTGAATTGATTTCCCAGCAACGTTTTCCTTTCATCTACAAATAGCATATAAACAAATAGAGCATACATGTATTGAGTATGTGAATACACGGAAATGATCACGGTCTTGAGAAAGCTTGCATTTAAGTCATATGTAACAATGTAGTGACCCAGTTATCAATGAAATGGTGTTATTGGTCTGATTTACAGCTTTCTTTTCTTAAACTATGTTAAGTTACCCATCCTTTCAAAATGATCACAAAACTTTTGGTTCACAAGTGTGTGAATATAGTGTGAATATAGGCGCTTCAAAGTCGCTTTTACACAAAGTAGTTTTTGCATATAATAGTCACTCTTTTTAAATTGACTCTTTCAACTCTGTAATTCTGGACTGGTTCATAGTCTCAGACTGTTAGATACAATAGAGAATGGATTGGTAAATAGTTCTTTGCCTGTTGGGGTGCAATAGAAAATAGACAGGTTCAAAGTCCCTTAGAGAACTGACTCGCTCATTGTCCCTCTGTTTGTTGCGGGCAGTATAGAAAAGACAGGTTCATAGTCCCTGACCTTGTTAGAGAGTATGGACTTGCAAATAGGATCCTGCTGTATTACATTGACTTTGACACAAGCTTCCTGATTACCCCACCCACTACACTTACATTTAGATCTATGGGAGTTATGATTATGTATTGTAGTGGTCTACATTATTAATACAATCATGTTCATAAATATTTTGTACCATAATGGGACTTGTACAGTAATATAAACTACATGTTAGTCGTACTAGTGGATTATAAACGTGCAATATTATCTGGTTGTGTATATATGTTGTGGTGTTGTTGTATTAGGCAGTATATACTTACTCTTGCCTACTGTAGATAACTTACTGTTCTTGTTTACATTGAAGCATGATCTTTTATATATCTATACATGTGTACATGATGTAGATTTGTTACTGTATATCGTTATGACAAATATAAGCTGTACCCTTTATTGTTTACTGTAGAACCGCATTTAGGACTATAATTGAAATAATGGCTGTTTATATTTTCAATGCAATGGAAATATGAGGTGAATATAATAAAAATATAGGTTTGTTGTGAATGTCAGATTTATGCATGTTCACCTCAGAGTCAAAACACTGAAATATTTTCACTTGTGTATTGCAACTGGTTCTTGAAAATGTTTTTCTCACTTCTAGATAAGAATAAAACTGATATTCACTCAAGAACCAACAAATATCATCTAAGCATTAATACGCACACCTTGAGTGCCCGAGCCTCCCCAATTTACAGACTTAACTGTAATATAATTGTAATCTATTTTGGGTGAAAAAAAATCTGATCTATTTTTTTTTTTTTTTTTGATGTCTTAATTTAGACAAATCTCTAGGTCTCTGTTAATATTTTTAAGTTAACACACTGGCAAATTTCGCAACATGGCTCATAAACAAGATTTGAATGATCTGTTGTGATGATAATGCTTTATATGACAATTAAATACATAATTTTAATAACACACTATTAAAATGCTTGTAGTTAAAGGCACTAACCCGCCAACTAATGGCAAAATTACACTACACAATTATCCAAACCCTTTTCAGGTGTTAGGTCATAATGTATATGTGCCGATTAAAAGTGTAGGTGTATTCACGGGGTACAAAACATACTCGAGACTAAATTGCGAGTTGGTAACTCAATTCGACGCTCCAGTTGTTGGGTTTGTCCTGGCTGGTTAAAGCTGTTTATATTGTGTCTATAGAGTTTGCACTCTCAATCTATGTAAGTTATACATATACCTCGTCAGTAGGTTTAGAAACGGTGCACATATGTTGTTATAAATGCTGAATAGTGGATCCCTTGGAAGCAACAAACACAAACCAGAGATAAAAGTAGCAGACTCCGTTTTATTAAATCTGTTCATGTAATGTATAGTGCAACACCTCTCACGCCTCCTAGCACCGGCTTAAGCGATATTCTACTTTAAAGCCACAAAGATTGGGTTTGATGATCCCATAGGACCAGTAAGTAATAGCACTTGACTGTTGTTGGCGGGATATGCGACTAATCATTTTTAAGTCTTTAACTTCTAATTCAATTATGTTAGCAATAAAGACAACAAAATGTGCAAAGAAGACCATGCAGCGCATATATTAGTTTTTATAAACAGTGCATGTTTGACGTTTTTTTATATTGCATGCCTACCTGAGTTGATTTCACAAAGTGTACACATTCAGTATTTGTAGTCTTATATGATGCTTTAGATCATATAAGCTGTAACCAACGTACAGTGCTACGAATGATATGTAAAAATATTTTCTGTGGTACCTCTTTGTACCATGATTCTCGGATTTTGTTATCGAAGGTTGTTAAGTTATGTGTTGATGATCAATTGTTGTGCTTTATATTGATAGTATCGTGTTGTAAGAATGTAGATCTTAAAGGGATGCACGGCAATCTTGAGGTATTTGTCAGTTGTGAATATCTGTGTCTTGATAAGTTTATAAAATGCCATTGATAAAGGCTGCTGAAAGGGTTTTAAGAAAAAAATGGAATTTATAATTTGTTCTTCTTTTTATAAAAAGGTTTCATTAAAATTACCAAGTATTGGTATTAAAATGTGCTAAAATAAGATTCTTTGAATTTTTAAGAATTATAAGTATGATTTGAAAAATCTATATTTTAAAGAAAAACTGCAACTCCACAAGTTTTCTAAGACTCAAGATTGGCATGTGTGTCCCTTCTTGCATTTCGTTTATGCCAGAACTACATATAATTTTTATATCGATATAACACAGATTTTAAAAATTTCTCTCTAATGTCAATTTCATTTCATTTATTAAATTTTTATGATGAATGCCTGGAACGACAAATTGCTCGAGTAATACTTCTAAGTTGATTTTTATTTTATCAGAAACAGCAAAAATACCATTTCCACCATTTGCAAGTGGGATAAAAACATCCGAGTATGCTTTGACTAAGGAATCGTCACATGCACCTTTATATTTCTTTATAAGAAATTTATAGCAAAAATGTGACACTTTATTACTGATAGATAGGAACTCAAATTTTGGCTGGAACTCAAATTAAAATGTTGGATGTTTTGTGAATAGAACATAAAGTGTAATGTATAAATTCATTTAGAACATCATTTGTGTTTAAACACATCAGTTTCTTTTATGTTTTAAACCTGTATAATTGTTGAATAACCATGTTTTCCTTTTATTTGTTGAAAGCAGTTACTGACAGCAGAACTCAGAACTGTGTTAGAAATGTGTGAATGCCAGTGCTAGTCTGTAATCTGTAGCTACCTGCTCTCTCAATCTATTTTGTTATATTTTTTATATTTTTTTCCCTTTGTAATTCATTATACCTACATGTGTAAATGTGATATCCAGAGTGAATCCACAAATATTAATGCCAGTTTTCATTTATACTTTTGATAATTATACTGTATAAATCATGTAGCTAGTCATGTATATAATATTTATTACTGTAAGCATTTGTGACATAATCTATGATGCTACAATTGTAAGCCTCGAAACTTTATAACTGAGGAAAAATATGTTCTGTTAGTACCTCGACATTTATCAAGTCAGTATTTTTCATTTTCATATTTGTTTATACCTTCATCATATCCTTGATTAAAGGCACCAACCTGCCCAAATAACAGCAATATTACAATACAAAATTGTTTATCCAAACCCTGTCCAGGTGTTCAAGTCGTAAAATAATGCATATGTGCTGATCAAAAGCATAGTGTTATTCACTGGTACATAAATTACCCTTGAGTATGCGTAAAATGAATAAAGAGTTGGTAACTGAATTCGACGTTCCAGTTTTGGGTTTTGGCTTGGCTGGTTACAGTGAATACGGTGGCCCAACTTGATTAACATCCTGTGTTTATAGGCTGAGGACTCTTGATCACGTGATGAGAGAATTAATAATTTGCACTGAAGTGACTGGTAAATCCTAAAAGTGAAACCCACATAATGGCATGTGGCTTTGCAATCATTTAATAAAAAAAAATCCTTCAAATTCAGGACACAGAATGAAAAAATGTTATTATTTCCAAATATTATCCCTCAAAAAAACAGTCGATGAGATTGCATCTTTCTGGCTGAATCCAGTTTCACCAGAAAACAAAGAGACTTGTGAAGTGTATCGGGATGCAAATCAAGTATGGCCAGTTACATATTTGTATTATCTAGGTTAATTATATAATGTTGTTAGAGTGGTCAAATAATCCACATTGTCATTAAAAAAGTTCACTCCTCTATGGATCCCTGTGATTTCCCAAAAATATAGATTTGGGACGAGTAACATTAGAAATCGGTGTCTGAGCAAAGCATTGTCACTTGTCGAGATTGGACAGCTTTACAGTTCTACAAGATACCGCAAATAGATTCTGATGATAATAATAGTTACATCATTGGTAGTCTGGTCTAGTGCTTCATGTACTGTACTCACTAGCATAATGTCCTTGTATTATTTATATACAATGTTTTTGCTCCTCTTCTACTTTACTATAAGGTGTAACAGTCATTTTATAACAACTTAATTAGAAATAAAGTTGTAAAAATTTACCTGTGTTTATTTGATCATTTATTTTGCCAAGTTTCATATCTTATACTGTTGGACAGTAAACTTTCATGTTTTTGTCTTTTAGAAAAGCACTTGCTCTGAATACATTTACTTTATTCCCCAGCAAAAAAAAAAAGTCTGGTATATCTGTTTAGTCTCACTTTGTTTTCAGGAACTCCCAAGCTGCTTATTGTCTTTTGGTAGAACTTTCTAATATACATTTCTGGCATTTTGATGGAAACGGTTGTGATTTTGTCAAGATGTTCTTATTATGAGCACATTGCCAAAATCATTAAGGCAACTTCATTAAACACATAAACCTTGTGATGTTGCGGACAGCTGTGCCTTTTGATATGAAAAACGTTGTTATAGTATTGTATATAAAACTGATCAAGGAATCTTTATGAAGCTAGATATATTATATATATATATATAACATTTATCGTGTTTTCATGGAAAAACTGGAGGGGGCATATTGTGAGTACACCATCCATTTGTAACTTCATCCATGTGTCCCTCCAAAACAGTCGTCTCGGCCATAAGCTTGGAAGTTTTGAAGGGAATTTCATAAAACTTCACACACGTGTTAATCACAATGATACGTTGTGTCGCAAACAAAAAAAAGGTTCATATCCTCAACGGTCTAGAACGCACTTGCAGGTCAAAAGTCGAAGGAGTCTTATCCATGGCTATAACTTCGAAAAATTCTGAAGAGAATTCATGAAACTTGCAAATATCAATCACAATGAAAAGTGTCGCATATAAGAATAAGGTTCATTTCTGAAAGGTCAGTCACACTTGCAGGTCAAAGGTCAAATGAGTCAAAAAATCGTGTCCCAGCCATAACTGAAGGGAATGAAACTGCATACGTGTGTTAAGTACAAAATCGTGTCTCGGCCATAACTTCGAAATTACTGAATTGATTTGATGAAACTTCACACAAACGTTAAGTACAATGAGGTGTGTCACGAGCAATAATCAGGTCTGTAACTCGGATGTCAAGGTCAAAGATCAAATGCATTGTAATGCTGTAACTTGAAAACTACAAATCGGGGCCCATACCTCAAAGGGCAAGGTCACACTCGGAGGTCCAAGGTCAAATGTGTCTTGGCCATATCTTTAAAATCACTAAAGGGAATATCGTGAAACTTCACACATATTAATCACAATGACAAGGTATGTTGCATGAAAGAATTCGATCCATACACTTATAGGTGAAAGATCAAATGCATCAAAACTGTCTTTTCCGTAATTTGAAAACTACAAATCGGGTCCAAACTTCAAAGTTTAAGGTCGCAATTGGAGGTCAAAAATCAAATCTGTCAAAATTCAGAGGCATAAAGTTGGTCATTCTATTTCATTTTTGTTTCAAGGGCCAGCAGAGCTTATGGGATGGCGAGTTGTTCGTCGTCCGTCTGTCGTCCGTTGTTAACTTTTGTCTTGTGTACACTCTAGGGCCTTCATTTTTCATCCGATCTTTACCAAACTTTAACAGGTTGTTAATATCAATGAAAGCTCGGACAAGTTCGAAAACCAGCCAGAACGGAATAATTTCACCGGAGTTATGGCCCTTGTTTTGCTGAAAAATGCCATATTAAGCCTTGTGAACACTCTAGCACCTTCATTTATTATTTGATCTTTACCAAACTTGCACAGATTATTATTATTAATGAAAGCTCGGACAAGTTCGAAAACCAGCCAAATTGGATCAGTAACACCAGAGTTATGGCCCTTGTTTTGTCTGAAAATTGCTATTTTCTGCCTTGTGAACGCTCTAGCACCTTCAATTATTATTTGATCGTTATCAAACTTGCACAGATTGTTAATATTAATTATAGCTTGGACAAGTTCGAAATCGAAAATCAGCTGAACTGGGTCAGTAACACCAGAGTTGTGGCCCTTGTTTTTCTGAAAAATGCCATTTTCTGCCTTGTGAACACTCTAGCACCTTCATTTATTATTTGATCTTTTCCAAACTTGCACAGATTGTTAATATTAATAAAAGCGCAAACAAGTTCGAAAATCAGCTAAATCGGATCAGTAAAATGGCCCTTGTTTTTTCTGAAAAATGCTATTTTCTGCCTTGTGAACACTCTAGGGCCTCCAATATTAATCGGATCTTTACTTAACTTTGCCAGTGTCTTTATATCAATAAAAGCTCGAACAAGTTCGAAAACCGGCAAGACCGAAATAATTTCAACGGAGTTATGGCCCTTGTTTTGCTGAAAAATGACATATTAAGCCTTGTGAACACTCTAGCACCTTCATTTATTATTTGATCTTTACCAAACTTGCACAGATTATTATTATTAATGAAAGCTCGGACAAGTTCGAAAACCAGCCAAATTGGATCAGTAACACCAGAGTTATGGCCCTTGTTTTGTCTGAATATTGCTATTTTCTGCCTTGTGAACGCTCTAGCACCTTCAATTATTATTTGATCGTTATCAAACTTGCACAGATTGTTAATATTAATTATAGCTTGGACAAGTTCGAAATCGAAAATCAGCTGAACTGGGTCAGTAACACCAGAGTTGTGGCCCTTGTTTTTCTGAAAAATGCCATTTTCTGCCTTGTGAACACTCTAGCACCTTCATTTATTATTTGATCTTTTCCAAACTTGCACAGATTGTTAATATTAATAAAAGCGCAAACAAGTTCGAAAATCAGCTAAATCGGATCAGTAAAATGGCCCTTGTTTTTTCTGAAAAATGCTATTTTCTGCCTTGTGAACACTCTAGGGCCTCCAATATTAATCGGATCTTTACTTAACTTTGCCAGTGTCTTTATATCAATAAAAGCTCGAACAAGTTCGAAAACCGGCAAGACCGAAATAATTTCAACGGAGTTATGGCCCTTGTTTTGCTGAAAAATGACATATTAAGCCTTGTGAACACTCTAGCACCTTCATTTATTATTTGATCTTTACCAAACTTGCACAGATTGTTAATATCAATGAAAGCTTGGATAAGTATGAAAACCAGCTAGATCAGACCATTAACAGTGGAGTTATTGCCCTTGATTTTGTTAAAAATGCTATATTTTGCCTCGTTAAGACGATAGGGGCTTCATTGTTCATCCTATCTTAACCAAACTTTATCAGATTGTTAATATCAATGAAAGCTTGTATAAGTTGATTTAGTTCAAAATGCTATATTTGGCCTCGTTAAGACTTTATTAGTTATTAGGATTCTTGACAGGGGACATGGGCTCACATTCCCTGCCTGGAAATTATATTCACCCGAGCCGTTAGGCGAGGGGGAATATATATTTCCAGGCAGGGAATGTGAGCCCATGTTCCCTGTCAAGAATCCTAATAACGAATTTGTCATACTTCAAAGTTGTAACCATTTATTTAAGAAAAAAACCCAGCCAAAACACGATTTCATTTTTATTGCGCCAATTTCCCCGTGACTCCAACTAGTCGTTGTTTACTTTCGTGACGTCATCGCTCTAACGTCTTTAAATTTGGCTGATTTTTTAAATAAAATAAACGTATTTTGTCTTTTTGTTAATGTTTTGTTATCTGTAAAGTTGCAAAAAAAATACACTTACGATTATTTCAGACTTTTACACACAGTGGAAAGCGCAGAAAAGCGATAGGAAGGAAACACTCGGCGGTTTCCAAAACGAATCGGCAACGTTATCGTCGCCATTTTGTTTTTGTGTATTGGAGTAATGGGGAATTCGTTTTATGTTCACGTCTCGAGACGTAGACATGGGCTCATGTCTACGGCGCATTGACCAATGAAATCCTGAGAATTTTCTTTGCAGTATGACAATATTTTTTATCCGATCTTTATCAAACTTTATCACATTGTTAATGTCAATAAAAGCTTGGTCAAGTTATGGCCCTTGATTTTGTTAAAAATGCTATAATTTGCCTCGTCTTACGATAGGGCCTTCATTTTGCATTTGATCCTTGCCAAACTTTACCAGATTTTATGACTTTCTTTTTTTATATTATTTTTTTTTGTTGTTTCTTTTTTAATATATTTTTTCTGTTTTTTTAAATTTATTTTTAATTATTTTTTTTAGCTCTCTGTTGGACCAGTCGGACCAGTAACAGAGGAGTTATGGCTCTTGATTTAGTTAAACGTGCTATATTTTGCCTCGTTAATACGGTAGGGCCTTCATTTTTCATCTGATCTTTACCAAACTTTACCAGATTCTTTAGTTCAGGCCCTTGATTTAGTTGATAAGCTGTTTTTTGCCCGAAACTTAAATGGCAGTCTCTCCTTTCATTGATGTTATGAGAGCCATGTTAGCCAGTAGAGCGTCCACAGGCCCTCTTGGGCCTCTTGTTTGAAGTCATTTGTTTAAAACTTGCTAGAAAATAATGTGGCAGTGGGACATTGATGACCGTGTGTTTGTAGGCAACAGCATCTACGTGTAGCTGTACATGCCTTTGAAGCTCATAGACGAGAGAACGCTTTTCTATTTGTTATCTTCATTGAGTTGATAGACTTGAGAGATATGCAGGATTTGTAGTTCAGACAGATGTTTAAGAGTTACCTTGGGTTAGTTGCCTTATATAACGGTTGATATTCTCCTTCCTAAAGTCCTCTTCCGTTTCAATAATTCACTGTGTTATGACATATTACAATACGTGAATTCACTGGGGCATCAGAAGATATTTTGGGATGAAAAAAGAACAAAATAGATAGATTTACCAATTTATTAATGAACTCGGACAAAAATAAATATCTTTGTTCTATAACCCCATGAAAAGTACCATAGAAAATAATAAATAAATGATCCACAACCCAAGTATAAACAAATAATGAATGAACAGTGTCCGTCAAATGGACATGGATGTAACATCAATGAACACGTTAACACGTGCACGACTGATAAGGTGTGGATGATGACTGACTAGATTTGCACGAGATCAGGTAGATTATCATGGCAACCATATTGGCAGGTACCATGGTAATCGACGAAGTAAACTACTAGAAAAGTTCATGCATACAATTTTAAAATGTTCTGTATATTAAAGCTAAAAACCACCAATATATGGCATGACAAGTCACCTGCTGGAACACTACAAATATCAGGCAAATTTGTTAGAAGTTGGTAAAAAAAAGCAAGCTCCTACAATGATATCTTTCAGTTCAAATAAAACAGGTACCAGTATATAATAAACAAAGACATATAATATAAAGCGATAAAAGTACAGAAGAAACAAGAGGTCAATGACCTTGAAGCTCTACTGATAGGTTTTGATAGCTAGATTAGCATTCCTATGAAGTTTCATGAAAACCTGTCAAGTAGGAGTAGTCGCTACAAGTTTTTACTATATAACTCCATGTAAACAAAGATGGCAACTGGCAGCTGATCATTTTAGAAAAAGTTCCATATCAATATCACTTCTAGTTTTCAAGAAGTAGTTGCTACAAATTTGTTTTCTAAAAATCTATTTTTAGCCATGGTGGTTATCTTGAATTTCCGTCCGACCTGAAATTTTGCTAGGATCAACTAGACATCAAGAGCAATATTTCTTTTAAGTTTCATGAACATGCTTCAAGTAGTCTCAGAGGAGTAGTTGCCACAAGTATTCCTATATAAATCTATGTAAACAAAGATGGCCACTGGTGTCCATGTTTGACATCCAAATCAAAAAGAACTTTGGTTAGGACCAACCACATGTCATAGCAGTCATTTTGGTAAAGGTTCCAAATCAATATCACTTCTGTTTTTTGAGAAGTAGTCCCAAAAAATCGCTTTTTTAAAATCGCTACAAGCTTTTCCTATATAACTCTATGGATGGCTACTGACAGCCATGTTTGACATGGAATCGAAATGAATCTTGATTAGGACCAAGTACATGTCGTACCAGTAATTTTGGTAAAGGTTCCAATTCAATATCACTAACGGTTTTTGAGAAGTAGTCTCCACAAAGTCGCATTTTTAAAATCTATTTTTAGCAGTGGTGGCCATCTTGAATTTCCTACCAACCTGAACATTTCCTACCAACCTGAATTTTTGCTAGGATCAACATTCCTGTCAAGTTCCATGAAATTCCATAAGGTAGTTTTAGCGTAGTCGCCGCAAGTTTTTCCTATATAACTCTTTATGTAAACAGAGATGGCCATGTTTGACATCCAAATCAAAACGAACTTTGGTTAGGATCAACTACATGTCGTGCCAGTCATTTTGGAAATGGTTCCAAATCAATATCACAAAATCGCATTTTTAAAAACTATTTTTAGCTGTGGCGGCCATCTTGAATTTCCGGCCGACCTGAAAATTTGCTATGATCAACTAGACATCTAGAGCAACATTCCTGTGAAGTTTCATGAAAATCTGTCAAGCAGTTTCAGAGGAGTAGTCGCCACAAGTTTTTCCTATATAACTCTATGTAAACAAAGATGGCCGTTGGCAGCCATGTTTGACATCGAATCAAAATGAATCTTGGTTAGGACCAAGTACATGATGCCCCAGTCATTTTGGTAAAGGTTCCAATTCAATATCACTTGGTTTTTGAGAGAAGTCGCCACAGTCGCATTTTTAAAATCTATTTTTAGCAGTGGAGTCCATCTTGAATTTCCTACCGACCTAAAATTTTGCTAGGATCAACTAGACATCAAGAGCAACATTCCTGTCAAGTTCCATGGCCACTACGGCCACAAGTTGTTCCTATATAACTATGTAAACAAAGATGGCCGCTGGTGGCCATGTTTGACATCCAATCAAAATGAATTTGGTTAGGATCAACTACAGGTCATGCCAGTCATTTTGGTAAAGGTTCCAATTCAGTATCACTACGGTTTTTGAGAAGTAGTCGTCACAAAATCGTATTTTTAAAATATATTTTTAGCCGTGGCGGCCATCTTGAATTTGCGACCGACCTGAATATTTGCTGGGATCAACTAGACATCAAGAGTAACATTCCTGTGAAGTTTCATGAAAATCCGTCAAGTAGTTTCAGAGGAGAAGTCACCACAAGTCTTTCCTATATAACTATGTAAACAAAGATGGCCGTTGGCGGCCATGTTTGACAACGAATCAAAATGAATCTTGGTTAGGACAAAGTATATGTCGCACCAGTTATTTGGTAAAGGTTCTCCAATTCAATATCACTTAGGCCATACAAAATTAATTACCTGGTTCTCAGGCCCGCCCGCATGTCTTTTTTTGTTGCCGCATTGCCGATTTTATCTCAAAAGTAATAAAATAAAAAATTGGAAATGCGCTACCGAAATTTCGAGAAAAAATTTCCACATCCAAGTTCGTTCCGGTTTTTACATGCAACTACCTCAGGGGAATCCCCGTGTGGGTAGACTGGTGCACGGCCGACTATCTGCCGCTCTGCTCGCTAGCTTGTGAGTGTTGCAGTCGTACGGGTACTTATCTAGGAGAGTCAGACGCGAGACGCTTGGAACTAGTAGGTGCTACAGAACAGGCGATTTATTCAAGCGTCTAATCGACAGTCTCACAACAACATGCAATAGTGGCGGTGTCGAGTCGATTGAAGTTCATGCGTGATCTAATACAAATTACGGACTTATTGTGATTGAAAGAAGCATAAGTCGGGAAGAAATGATAAGGTAATGATCGACAATAGAGATGAGCTGATCCAACTGGTTATTGCACATGTATTTCGAGATATTTTGCATCAATACATGTATTGGAATTAAAGTTTGGATAAAAAAAAATCGCCCGCATCTGTTGACCACTGTAAAATTGTAAAAAAAATGCGCCCGCCCGCATCTCTTCTCAGAAAAGGAGGCCTGAGAACCAGGTAATTAATTTTTTGTGGCCTTACAATTTTTGAGAAGTACGGTAGTCACCACAAAGTTGCGTTTTTAAAATCTATTTTTAGCAGTGGCGGCCATCTTGAATTTCCTACCGACCTAAACGTTTGCTAGGATCAACAAGACATCAAGAGCAACATTCCTGTCAAGTTCCATGAAATTTCATCAAGTAGTTTCAGAGAAGTAGTCGCCACAAGTTTTTCCTATATAACTATGCAAACAAAGATGGCCACTGGCGGCCATGTTTGACATCCAATCAAAACGAACTTTATCAGTATTTTTTGATTAGGATCAACTACATGTCATGACAGTCATTTTGGTAAAGGTTCCAAATCAATATCACATACAGTTTTTGAGAAGTAGTCGGCACAAAATCGCATTTTTAAAATCTATTTTTAGCCGTGGTGGTCATCTTGAATTCCCGGTCGACCTGAATTTTTGCTAGGATCAACTAGACATCAAGAGCAATATTCCAGTGAAGTTTCATGAAAATCTGACAAGTAGTTTCGGTGGAGTAGTCGCCACAAAAATAGTTTACAGATGGACGGACGGACGACGGACGCCGCACCACGGTATAAGCTCTGCTGATCTTTGATCAGTCGAGATAAAAAACTAGATGGTTGTTCCGTGGAACACGTGTGTCCCCTGTCGGTGCTTTGTCAGTATTACAAGGTTTTTTGGACCCAGATAAATGACCTTGACAAACTGGTCTGACTAAGTTTTCGTGAAGAAAAAAATGAGTATAGATCTTGAGTGTGACCTTGACCTTTATATTTCAGTATGGTCATGTCAATGTTGTCTTAATGAGTATATACTGAAATTTTGATGAAGAAATATCAAGAAATGAGAAAGTTATAGCCAACGTTAAGTTTTCGTGAAGAAAAAAATGAGTATTTAACCCATATAATGACCTTCAGTTTGACATTGACCTTTATATTTTAATATGTCATGTCGATGCTGTCAAGATGAGTACATATTGAAAGTTTAATGAAGAAATATGAAGAAATGAGAAAGTTATAGCCAACGTTAAGTTTTCGTGACGGACGGACTGTTTCTCACAAATATATATTTGTGTGGCTACCTCTTTGTTCTGCCTATTGTTCTACTAGCCAAGTAAAATAATTTCAGCCACATAACAGAAACGGAATGAATAGCATCTATTGTCTCCATTGTTCTCCTAGCCACATAAGTATTGAGTAGTGAGCTCGGATGGTTGGACTGACGGACGGACGCAAAGTGATCCCTATACATGTGTATATCATATTTTCCTTCGTAAAGGCGACACAAAAATCATTTTACAAAGCACCAATTACATGTAATAACTAATTTCTAATGTATGTACATTTAACTAATTGCATAGACACATTTTTTTACATAACATTTATCAAAACCATGTTAACAAATTCTACTCTAGCACCGAGATAAATTTGGATAAATAAAACTGCATGAGTACATAGTCGGACTAAACAACAGGGTTCAACTGTTATAAACAAATGAATCTGGTACTCTAACTTGTACCTAAAGATGGACTTTAAAAAGAGTTGGTGAACCAGACTATAAATTTGTTTTATTCTAAATGATCATGTCATTCTTGAGCATTGGGAAGTTTTTTCTGTTGAGGAAATGGCCTTTAGCTGTTGCTTTTTGGAGTTTGAAAAAAACAAACACATATGCAGTGAGGAGCAGTCTACAGATCTTGCATGAACAGCTGTGGTGTTGTTTTAAATACTTTTTGCAAAATCTCAAATATAAAAAAAATCATATATTGAAAATAATGCCAATCTCATTAAAAATTGGACCGTTTAACACGCCGCTATGATACTCTACACTACTAAGGATCTGACAACACTGCATTGGAGGTCACGTCAGATTGCCCTTACGATTAGCCAATCAGATTTCAGCCTACAGAATCGCTCGGTATAGACTGCTTCACTGTGCTTGTCGCGTTTCAGTCAAACTCTGTGGAGCAGTCTACGGTCCGTATTGAAATATACAAGGTCCGTAACTTTTACTTTATAAACACAAAATAACTGCTTTGAAAAACATAACGCAACAACCATTATTGAATTTTTACTGAAAATAAAAACAAGATTGTTTGACGGAATTCAATAGCAGTACAAAACAATGTACCGCTTCGTGGGGTTGAACCCACACTAAAATTACATTCGCCGGGTAATAATAATAATATAACGTTGCAATAGTCAACTTCACTATCAACTGAGCGGCCAGACATACTAAGACATAATATTTAGAGAAAACTAATGTCGTAATAATCTCAGTAGAATATACATTTTCAGATACTGTTCCTAATGTTTTCAAAACACATGACCGTGCCCATGATTTTCTTCGTATTCTTGATGTAAAACATGCCATTTAGTGCATTTCTTTGAATTTATCGTGCAATCCACAGCAATAGCACACAAAAACTTTATATTTTTCTGGATATAGATCTACCGTTATGTATTTTATTCAGATTTTCGTTTATTCCGTTCGCTCATCTGAAGTGCATATGAAACACACGATTTCATTGGTTGAATTTAGTTGATCTTCTCATGAATATTGATTAGATGAAAGGTCGATCTGACGTGACCTCCAAGGCAGTGTTGTCAGATCCTATAGTGGAGAGTATCAAAGCATAATTAAGATATGATTTTAATGAGATTATATAAATGCATGTCTGCAGTCTCATTATGAATTAATTATGTTAAAGCACCTATATGTTTTACAATGTTAAAATGGTGAACAATTAAAAATATGAAGACATTTTAACAGCACAAGTGCTCCACTAATGAATGAATGACGTTATTACACATTGGCTAAGAGAGAACACGGACCCTACGTACTATCTCTAAAATATTTGGCATTACTGATCCTCAGTTTCTATGTGTAGCATTCTGGTGTAAACATTCCTGATTTAAAATCTCTTCAATTAAATGACAATCCAGATATATATAAAATAGGTAAATATAATATTAAAAATGGTTATTATGGCTAGAAATGAACACGATGTGGAAAAAATACGGAAAAATCATGTTTAACATGTAACAGTACAAAGTCGTACACAATACATATAATACATACAATACATTCATTTTTTTATGCAAGGATACTGTTCACTTAATTTGTTGTAAAAGTCATTTATTGTTTGAACTGTACACATTACAATAAACAACAGTATTGTTCATTGGGGTGGCCTAGGGACCAAAGGGCTTGGATCTGGCCCTGAACAAAGCATTACTTAAATGACGACACTGATTAACAATAATAACATTTTTGGCAAACAGCGATTGCATAGATCTAGTGTAAATACACTCTGAATGAGAACACAGCTTTGTAGAATGTATGGGTATTGCAAAAAAACATTTAAACAGATAAAACCACCACAATTAAGACATTATCCGTGAGATCAACATTGTAAAACTGTATTTTGTATTGCACATTTATTAATAAAAATACCTAAAACTTTGACAAAACAATCACACATGGGGCTGTTCCATTAATACTAGACAATGGTTATTCACCTTGGTTCAGATTATGGATCAATTAGAAGTTCTACAGGCATAACTCACATTGCTATATCTTGGGCAGGGGGCATAACTCACATTGCTATATCTTGGGCAGGGGGCATAACTTATGTTGCTATATCTTGGGCAGGGGGCATAACTTATGTTGCTATATCTTGGGCAGGGGGCATAACCCACATTGCTATATCTTGGGCAGAGGGCATAACTTATGTTGCTATATCTTGGGCAGGGGGCATAACTTGTGTTGCTATATATTGGGCAGGAGGCATAACTTACGTTGCTATATCTTGGGCAGGGGGCATAACTTATGTTGCTATATCTTGGGCAGGGGGCATAACTTATGTTGCTATATCTTGGGCAGGGGGCATAACTCACATTGCTATATCTTGGGCAGAGGGCATAACTTATGTTGCAATATCTTGGGCAGGGGGCATAACTTATGTTGCAATATCTTGGGCAGGGGGCATAACTTATGTTGCTATATCTTGGGCAGGAGGCATAACTTACGTTGCTATATATTGGGCAGGAGGCATAACTTATGTTGCAATATCTTGGGCAGGGGGCATAACTTATGTTGCTATATCTTGGGCAGGAGGCATAACTTACGTTGCTATATCTTGGGCAGGGGGTATAACTTACATTGCTATATCTTACACAATTTGTTTGAACAATGACTTATAGTGTGACATTTATTACACCATTACTGTACATGTCCTCTGATTATCATTAGCTGGTTTTATCTTCCCTGTACAACTTAACAATTTATACAAAATTACGCACATAACACTGATCTAAACAATGTGTATAAAACTTGGCCATGAAATTCAAACTTGATAAAAACAAAATAAGCTGAAAACTGGCTGATTTTAAATGATGTTCCCTGAAAATGGGTAAATTTCAGTCTACTAAAACCACATAAAACAATGTGTTTTACTGGCTCTAAGTTATGTTTATCAACAGATTGCTCAAAACCAACCTTAGGACAACATATTCATCAGCAAAATTGTCCTGGTACTAATCGTTAATATTACTGTCCTCGTTCTAATCTTTCAATACTATTTTCCTCAAACTAATCCTTTAATGATATTGCCCTCATTCAAATCCTTTTATAATATTGTTCAAATCCTGCAATATGTTTTGAGTATGATTATATAAAATATTGTACATAGACTAAAAGCAACATTAACTACCCTGTTTAATATTTAAAAAAAACATTAAGTCATGATCTATCTTGGTTCAGATATTGTATCCAAGCTGATGCCAATAATACCAGATATGGTATCCAGACTGCAACCAGTAATACCAGATATGGTATCCAAACTGCTAGTAGTAGTACCAGATATAGTATCCAAACTGCTACCATTAATACCAGATATGGTATCCAAACTGCTACCATTAATACCAGATATGGTATCCAAACTGCTACTAGTAATACCAGTTATGGTATCCAAACTGCTACCATTATTTCCAAACTGCTACCATTAATACCAGATATGGTATCCAACCTGCTACCATTAATGGTATTTAAACTGCTACCAGTAATACCAGATACGGTATCCAAACTGCTACCATTAATACCAAATACGGTATCCAAACTGCTACCATTAATGCCAGTTATGGTATCCAAACTTTTACCATTAATACCAGTTATGGTATCCAAACTGCTAACATTAATACTAAATGATGGTCCTTTATCTCTAACACCATGATATTTTGAAAGCCCTCGTTTACATACTATGCAAATTACTCAGCAAAAAAGGTATTCTAGCATTTAAGTATCTTATAAAATATATATCTTCTTCTTAACTTAGAGGATATATTTATCCTAGGGTAATTTATTGTTAGAAACATCCCTGCTTCTGTGAATTTATCAACCATAACCTCACTGTGATGTATGAGGTACCTGTGGTAGATGTATATTGACGTCACTGTGGCAGATGCATATTGACGTCACTGTGGCAGATGTATATTGACGTCACCGTGGCAGATGTATATTGATGTCATTGTGGCAGACGTATATTGACGTCATTGTGGCAGATGCATATTGACATCACTGTGGCAGATGTATATTGATGTCACTCTGGCAGATGTATATTGATGTCACTGTGGCAGATGTATACTGACGTCACTGTGGCAGATGTATATTTACATCACTGTGGCAGATGTATATTGACGTCACTGTGGCAGATGTATATTGACGTCACTGTGGCAGATGTATATTGACAGCAGTGTTCACAAAGTCAGACATGGCTACTCCTATTGAATTGGCAGCTTGTAACATTTCATCTTCACCAGCACTTAGACGACTTGAAGGATAACCTAGCAAGAGAAGCAAAATAGGTTTAAACAATTTGAAGACAACTTCACCATTTCTAAAACTTTTGGTAAAATTGTGTTGTAGGTCAATTTACTAATGTGACTGTTTTCAACTACTAAGCAGTATATAAATACTAGACGGAGTTCCGCAGAAGACGTGTGTCGCCTGTCAGCGCTTTGTCAGTATAAAACAAATTGGACCCACATAAATGACCTTGACAAACTGGCCTAACTTTTCGTGAAGAAAAAAATGAGTATTTAACCCATATAATGACATTCAGTGCGACCTTTAAACTTTAGTATGGTCATATCAATGTTGTCATGATAAGTATATATTGAATGTTTGATGAAGAAATATCAAGAAATAAGAAAGTTATAGCCAACATTAAGTTTTCGTGAAGAAAAAAATGAGTATATAACCCATATAAAGACCTTCAATGTGACCTTGACCTTTATATTTTGGTATGGTTATGTCGATGTTGTCATGATGAGTAAATATTGAATGTTTGAAGAAGAAATATCAAGAAATGAGAAAGTTATAGCCAACGTTAAGCTTAAGTGAAGAAAAAAATGAGTATTTAACCCATATCATGACCTTCAGTGTGACCTCGACCTTTATATTTTAGTATGGCCATGTCGATGTTGTCATGATGAGTATATATTGAAATTTTGATGAAGAAATGAGAAAGTTAAGTTTTCGAGAAGAAGAAACCAGTATTTAACCCATATAATGACCTTTAGTGTGACCTCAACCTTTATATTTTAATATGGTCATGTCGATGTTGTCGTGATGAGTATATATTGAAAGTTTGATGAATAAATAACAAAAAAATGAGAAAGTTATAGCCAACGTTAAGTTTTCGTGACGGACGGATGGACAAAAAAGTGATCCCTATGTATCTTGTTTTTCTTCGACAAGGCGACACAATAATGATTGAGGTTTTACATCTTGCTAATACATCATATTATTAGTTATTAGGATTCTTGACTGGGGACATGGGCTCACATTCCCTGCCTGGAAATTATATTCACCCGAGCCGTTAGGCATACTTCAAAGTTGTAACTATTTATTTAAGAAAAAAAAGCATTTCTTTTTTATTGCGCCAATTTTCCCGTAACGTGCCTCTAACTAGACGTTGTTTAAATTCGTGACGTCCTCGCTCTAACGTCGTTAAATTTGGCGGATTTTTTTAATAAAATAAACGTATTTTGTCACTATGTTAATGTTTTATTATCTGTAAAATTGCCAAAAAAATACACTTACGATTATTTCAGACTTTTACACACAGTGGAAAGCGCAGAAAAGCGATAGGAAGGAAACAATCGACGGTTTCCAAAACGAATCGGCAACGTTATCGTCGCCATTTTGTTTTTGTGTATTTGAGTAATGGGTTACCTACAAGGAATTTCAGCTTAGGGGGGGCGTACGATTTTGGTCAATTTCTGGGTCCTTTTCTAGCCTCATAAAACGGTTGTGGTAGTGCACTGATAGCGTAAAAAAGTCAGTTTTCAAATAAAAGGATTTAACAATATGTTAAACCACTCATTAGCCATTATTCGTCGAGTGAAGCGAGCGAAACAATTTTTTATACTGAGGACGTGCATTGAAATTGTTTGATATTTTATCTACAGTAACATGGACATACTTGTATGATCCGGAATTTTTAGGGGGGTGCCCGTATCCGCTAGTGGGCAGAGGTCTGTAGCTCTAAAGTGCACGGTCATAACCACTAAGCTACTGAGGCCCCTTACTAAGTATTTAAATTTATATGTGTGTATTAAGCAAGTGTTGTGAGAGCAGATGTTGCAACTCAGTCACGTGATATGATATTAATAACTGACTAATAAAGCAAAAGTAATGCGGAATTCCTCGACATTTATAAAATGTAACGTTATCTGGCGTCATAATTTAACGTCATCAAGGAGAAAACATATGGCGGCGTCCACGTCAAATGTTACATTTTTAAAAACAAATCAAACTAGTAAACTACACAGGAAATGTGATTCTACATGATAAGAAGATTATTATGTCAGTGCCTTTTACTGTCAAAATTATTAGGCTCAGCACAAAAATGGCTCGGCAGCGCCTCGCTATTTGTTTTCTAAGCCTCGCCAAACAAACTTGATAGTAAAAGGCACTGACATAATATTCTCTATCTTTGAAGTTTTGATTGCTTCACACCCGCCTTCCCATCTGTTGTCATTTATGATGCATTTCGACCATTAATTTTATATGCTGATCTTGTTTTGAAATTTCTAGTTATGATATGAAACATTATACACTGGTATCCCCTTCTAAACTGTCTCCAAGTGGAGTCAAGATTTTATCAATAAATAATATGTTAGTGTGTGTATCTTGAAAGAAGTTTAATACATATGAAGGCGTTTTTTTTTGTGAATGAATGTACAGTCTGAAGAATTTCAATTTTCAAATACTTTTTTTTGCTTGTCACACATTTTAATGAACAAAACAATACCTACTACTTTCTATGTCAACTGGCTAAATGTATGCCCCGACTGTTAAAATGTCCACATAATCTGCCAAAATATTGGGTGGGAGCAGGGGGCTAGGATGCAAAATATACTTTGGGCCTCAACTGTCAGATTATTGTGGGTGCCTGGCCCTCTCCCCGTCCCCCTCCCCGATGTTCCTACGCCTATGTTACATTTCACATTTAGTATCAAGTATATAAAGTAACAAGATGGAGAATGGCACATATCTAGGTCAGTAAGATTCATAGGCCAACCTTGTTCACTACTTGAATTGTTATACACTTGTTAACATACTTTGCCTTATCTCATTGTAGATGTTTAACCACTAACACCATCTGTCTGTACATACAATTAACATGTCGCCAGTTGTCAATCATTTATCCATTTCAACCAATCAAACCAGAACGATACCTCCGACAAACAACAGCACGTGTATAAAGCACGTGCAACTATGTTATATAAACTATTGTCAATATACTCCGACATCAACAATAGGGCGGAGATATCTAAGTACTGGCGACAAGTCAATTAACCCTTAACCCGCTAAGCACGACTATAATAGCCTTTGCGTCCATTGTAAACCCAGATCAGCCTGCGAGTAACTCGCAGGCTGATCAGGGTTTACAATGTCTGGCTGCTCATCAGTCATTCTCCAAAACCTTTGTAACATAAATGGATTGGTCTAAATTTAAAGAAAGAACAGTCCATTATACATTCATAGCGGTGTAAGGATTAATGGAGAAAAAATACCTCAGTCAAAGGACAGATGGACAAACATGTAGGAAATGATTGTTTGTAGGAAATGATTCAAGGAATGATGACAAGTCTACAGTATGTCAATGACGACTATCAAGTCAATGGAAAGAGAACAATGGCCTTAATTATCAGTTCTGAAGTGTTTCCTGTGATCTGTTTTATATTTACTTTCACATTACATTTGTTTTGTATGCAGATGTGTGGGTTTTATCCATATAAATTCATGGGTAATTTTTATTTTCACATTTTATATGTTTTGTTTGCAGTGCAGATGGATCTCAAAATAATTACAATAATAGAGTGTTGTTATTATCTCAAAATAATTATGATAATTTGCTCTTACTCAAAATGAAACTTAGAACTATCGTTGAAGGTGATGAATAACTCCGCTTAATTTCAAGTCAAACAAAGGGCAATAATTCTGTAATAAATTTGGCCAGCAACAATGGGTGATGTAGAGGGACATAAGGTCATCAGTTGTTGCGTATATGAAGTTTGAGAACAACCCATTGAAAACTGTTTCAGGAATATAAGAAATAAAAATGTGTTATGGGACGGGACAGAACGTGACGCGATGCGACAAAAATACGTTACGCGATATGGCGGAACATTACGGACAGCATGATTCCTATATAGCCCCCCACTTTATTTTATGAAAGCTGGGGTATAATAAAATTGATGTCTAGCGAACACATGCAAACTATGTCATAAAATGTGACACAGGGTAGAACTTTAGCAAAGGTTGGTGAGCTTTATATTTCATGGTCGAAAATATAAATTCTTATAAGACTGGTGTAGAGTTTGCAAATTAACCAATAACTTATTGTAGAAATTTCCAGCTGAAAGCACAGCATGTCATGTTGGCAAATCGGTTTCATGAATGTGGCAACAAGGCTAAAGATTAATTGCGCAGACAAGCACTTGTCTTCAAACGGTGGACAGATGGACTGAATTCAGAAACCCCTCATCAACTTTGTTTGCAATATAAATAGATTTTACTTTTAAAGTGGATGTCTCATGAACGATCCGACCACAACGTGTATCCACTTCCCAAATAGCACATGTATGTCCCTAAAATACCACAATAAATACATTTATATTTGTTAAGTTCAAAGGACAGTCTGTAAGCAGACGATATTTGTAAGTAGTTAGAAGTATCACATGATCATATGTATCACATGCTAGCTAATTATACAAGAGTTCAAGTTGATGATTAGTCTGATAATCGTGCATTACGTTGAAATGTATTTGGCGGTAAATGACCACGCAGTGGTCAATTTAATAAGTAATTCGAGGTTTGGTTTGCTGGCAGGACACATTGCTATACAATAGTACATAATTGGAAAAGTACAATAGGGAGTCTCACCCGCTCTCCCAAAAAGACTGATATGGATGTAACATAAATATATAGTTGATACGTTATTGACTATGTACATGTAATTATTAATCTGTTACATGAAATCTGAAGTTCTTTTCAGTTTGTTGAAGATATTGGCGTGTTAGGATCATCTTTATCTATTATAAAACGCCATTTTCCTGACGACTATAATAGCGCATTTCTAGGACACATACATTTGTGTACAAGGATGTGATTCATGGTTACTAGTGCCAATATATAGAAAATCGGTTGATATTCGCCTCAATGGAGCTTCACAGGAACCAGTCCTTACCACTGCCAGCAGAGTCCATGGTATACTGAATTGCCATGTATACTGAGTCGATTAAAAATGTCTTGCTGCAAACGAAAATCACACCCATATTGTCTTGTTTGTTTTATTTTAAGTCATTCAATATTAAATACTATTTATATTGAAATAATAAAATACAGGAGTTGAGTCTGTTGAAGAGTCTAAAATATAAATATTTTTTAATTGTTTCAGCTTACGAATTAAATTATAATAAATAATAAAACCATAGACTTAAAACAGTGTACGACTTCTCCAAGATGGGGAGCTGGTTGCAAATAAAATTGCTGGACCACTTTATATTGTACTTAGAACAGTATTTAATTCAGAATTCAAAATATATGCTCTGTAGTAGTTTTAGGAACAAAATACTGGGAAAAAAAATCAAAACAAAAACAAAAGTAATAGGCCTACTTTTTATACATCTACAGAGTTGAGGTAGTGGTGTTGTTGTGAGTACCCTCATTTTGCCGATGTTCACATTTTCCAAGTATCGAGTTTCGAGTTTCGAAACTCAAGTTTCGAGTGGAGAATATCGAGTTTCGCGTAGAGAAAATAGAGTTTAAAGTGGAGAATATCAAGTTTCGAGTAGAGAAAATCGAGTTTCGAGTAGACAGTGGGGAATATCGAGTTTCGAGTAGGCAATATCGAGTTCGAGTAGAGAAAATCTAAATTCGAAAATTACCAACAGAAAATAGTCAAATATGAGCAGTAATGGTGTTATAGAGGCAGCAGAGATGTATCCACGTATTTCACCTTTATCTTATAATCACATCTGTCTTATTAATACCCTTACATAAGCCCTTGTAACAGTAACATAAAGTTTCCAAGTTATTTTGTACAGTATATCAAAAATGATGTCTCGGGATCTTACTCCAGGACAAAAAAAGATTGTTTGGGACTGATAATTGACTCTCGATAATTAAAGGTTGAGATTTGTTCTCCTGAGAAACTACCGATTCACAGAATCATTTAATCATTTATAATATATAATATATATATATAAGCTATCAGCATGTGGTTAAATTTCTGCTGAACATACTGATCAGACCGGACATTTCAGTTCTGCCAGATGTTGGAAACACATACATAATATATATAATTATGTACTTCAATATAGAATCCTTTAAAATTAATATTTCTGAATTAATTTACAAAGTAGCGTTTACTATTATTAGTTCACTACCAGTGTATTTCCATAGGGCCACTATACGTTAATTTACTCTCCATCTGTCTGTCCCTCTGTATGTCCGCAAAAACTGGATTGTGATTGTGGACAGTATTAACATCTCCACACATTTTTATGAAATGTGCCCGTGCAAGTTTTTTGTTCCATTTTAATTTTGCTGTTTGGAGCCTTTTTTCTTGTACTATCTTCGATAACTGCATTATGTGATTATGGATTAACGGCTTCAGGTATTTTTTATGAAATGTCCCATGTGCATTAAGTTAAAAAAAACATCGCCAAGCAGAGCATATAAGCATATAAGCCCGTCATTCCTTTTTTGTAGACCTAATACCTTGAATGGAAAATAATTCAAAGAAATATAAATCGGAGCGCTAAGGACCTTTATCAGATGTATTAAGAATTTAGATGTGTACAGTTTTCACAATTCTAAGTATCGATTTTCGAGTAGATAACATCAAGTTTCGAGTGGAGAATATCCAGTTTCGAGTAGACAATATTGAGTTTCGAGTAGAAAAAAATCAAATTTCAAGTGGAGAATAAAGAGTTTCGAGTAGACAATAAAGAGTTTCGAGTAGAGATAATTGAGTTTCGAGTAGAGATAATCAAGTTTCGAGTAGACAATATCGAGTTTCAAGTGGAGAATATCAAATTTCAAGTAGATAATATCAAGTTTCGAGTGGAGAATATCCAGTTTTGAGTAGACAATATAGAGTTTCGAGTAGACAATATAGAGTTTTGAGTAGAGATAATTGAGTTTCGAGTAGAGATAATCGAGTTTCGAGTAGACAATATTGAGTTTCGAGTGGAGAATATCGAGTTTCGAGTAGAGAAAATAAAATTTCTAGTAGAGAATATAGAGTTTCAAATAGAGAAAATCGAGTTTCTACGGAAGCGTATTCGTGCCTCGTCTTGTTGGGTTATATTGAATTTATCAATTTTAAATAACTAATTGTTATGATATATATCTATAAATCGATATAATTATGTCGACAAAACACAATGTTATTCAATAAATGCAAAAGAAATACGTTTTACAATAAATAAATTTTAGCGAACTTGACTTTTTTTCTTTATATCGCGTTGAAACAAAATGAATAAAAATATATCAGTATAAAGGTACTCGATGTAATAAGTATCATCTGATATACATAAGATATTTATCTGATAGACACAATATATTTATTTCAAGCTATGTACAGTTTGTCGATTTTGGCATCGTAGGTCCGTACTGTACTACAAACAAGGAGCAGTATTTAATTAATTATACAATGAAAAAGACAAAATACAACAGAAAGGGTGGTGAAGACAGGGTTACCAACTTGGAACGGTCAGCTTGAATCGATTTCATGTGTACACAATCCTCGCTATTGTCCTATCTTCATCGCCCAAAAATACATCCCATCAAAAGGAATTCTCTAGCAATAAAGTCCACATCCAGAGAAACTAACAAAAGACACACTAAGATGTTGTAGTAAAGCTATATAAAATACATTATAAGAAACATTTCAGGGATTATCCAGAATTGTACTGAAAAACCACAGCAAGAAAACCAATCTAGGGTACGACCAGAAAACCAGAGGGACGAAAGCTCATGTACCTACCTACCTTGGTCGGGGTTTCTCTAGGTGCAATCATAGAATTCCAAGAGGTTGTCCAGTCATAGTACAAGGGAAAAGTGAAGCGAAGTGACTGACTGTGGAGGGGTCAATCACTAAACATGCAGTGTGTTGTAATACTAAAGGGTTGTATCCTTTTCTGAAAAACATCCTGATTAATTTTGTAAAGTGATCAGGAAACTGCCAGATACCTTTATCTTTCGAAGTTTATAGACCACATCTCCATAAAATAAGGTTTGTGATATTTCTAGTCGTAGAAGTGTTTTAAGGTTGGTGTTGTACTTCTCCAGTAGGTTTTTGAGAAAATTTTGAGAAATATCTATGTAGTTTGTGACTATTATTGGTAACCAGACTATTATTGTCACATTAAGGAAAACGTTTATACCACATGTGGTATTTTTCAGAAGAGAGTCAAATATGATATCCCAAGCAAGTAACCAGCATTTGATTGATCTGTATACGTTGCTGTTCCTTTGCACTCCCAACAGTAAATAAGTTATGCTTGAGATTTTATACTTAAGTACTAGTATACATGGTTTTATCAACATACTTTGGTATATTATCGACACTTTTTTATTTTTAAAAAAGTATGACACAAGCTATATCATCGACTATATCTGAAAACATTAGCTCCACATATAGAACCCACACAACAAGTACAACTTCACAGAACAGTTCTGCTCTTGTTGTTCTTCTGTAATAAGAGACTACAATTAGAGTGTCACTTCACTTAATAACGTGTAACCAAGTTGTTTTCTAACAGACTGTTTCATCCGTCCTTCTCTGTGATATTCTTGACTTCATTTCTTAATTCTTTTCTTCAAACCGGATGAATTGAATTGAATTTGATTTTATAGTCGCACCAACAGCTAAGGTCATATGGCGACTTTCCAGCTTCCACTGGTGGAGGAAGAACCCAGGTGCCCCTCCGGACAATTTTCGTGCACGGGCGTGCACCTGGGTAGAACCACCGACGTTCCGCAATCCAGTTGGATGGCTTCCTCACATATAGATTCCTAGTCAAACCGGATGAACAGATCAACAGTTTCTACCATCAATTTCACGTATTCTACAATGACCTCCTCCTCGGCTCTGGTAAGAACTACTTTTGTCCAGACATTTCCAGAACGACACGATCAGCCAGTTTATCAATTTAAGTCGTCCGAGGTACACCAGATAAAGCCATAGCTTCGAAAGGTCGTCTCATACTATTTCAATTGCCTTTCGCATTTTAGAAGGTCTGTACTGTTGATGTTTAAATTTTAACATTATGCGGTATTATCTGGAATAATAATATAGTGTATCAGTTTGGTGACCATATGCCAATTAGTGGGATTACACGGACAACATTGCCAAAATAATATCTTAAACTGTTTTGGAATCCCGAAAGCCACTGAATACAACGGAAAACAAGTCGAGAAAAGAAAAGTAGTGTGTCAAAAACAATATATGGACCAGTGAATGTATGCGTAAAACCAGCGCAAAAAATACCAGACTACATAGTTTTAGCACCATCATGGAATGATTCCGTCAGCGGAAAGTTTAATTTGGAAACACCAGCTGTGGCTAAAATAAACTAATATATGTAATATATACATATTTCTTCAAGTTATATAATTCTATGAGTTTTTAATTCACAAAATGTTTACATCTTTCCAATACAGTTATGTTAAACTACACCCACCCACTTCCTGCCTTATAAGCGATACACCACTTTGTTTAAATTAAAAACCCTAATTATATGAACGTTTCTGCAAAGCGTCTACTGTTATTCTACATTACCGCTCTATATAGGTGGATAATTTAAACATATTGCACCTTTAAAAGTTGTACATGTTGCAGTTATCAGATAGTGCGTTGTATGTAATCAGTCTTCCCTCTACTACCCCATTAGATTCGTTGACAAACAATGCTAATGTTGTTTTGACTGAATCATCATGTTCATAAATTATTTAAGATTCCACTCGTTTGACAGTAGATAACATATCAGATATACTATGGGTAAGATTTTAAAGAGAAGTTTGCTAATTGAGCGTGAAATCCCTCTGAGGTTAATGCAACAGTATGGTAAACAATGTCTACTTCTATATTCGAATATTGAATTACTAACCTGTGCTTTTTGATGTGATAACATGGCTTTGTCATTTCAAGTTAAATGATAGTTTCACCAGTGGAATTTTTTAAACTAACAATACAGTTTTGATTTTAATCTTTATTAATTTACCTGTTCATATTTAAAACAGTAAGACGTCATTATCCGTGTCTGTATCATAGTATTTATTTTCCTGTGAAGAGATCTAATCGTTCACCCACAATTCCATGACTCTTGGTTTAGTTTCTGTATTTGCAAAAGAAAACTGTTTCTTCATTTGCATTGACATGTTACTTGTAAAATCGTCTTTTCCGTGCATTTGCGCTAGATTGAACTGTGTAGTTCTGTGTACCCTTCAAAAACAGCAATTGATATTTTCCAAACTTAGTCTAGTATATGTATAGTTAAAATATGTCCTGATTTGTTTGTCCTACAAGGCCATATATATATATGCATACAAAAAAGACACCACCAGCAACCATACCATTATGTACGTCCTCTTGCGTCATGTACATGTTTTTCAATGAATTTCTTCTTTCTGAAAGAGCTGCCGTTATATATTTTTTTCTAATAGTAGTATGTAACTACCAAAGAGCCATCAATCCTTAGTTTAGAATGATAGGTAGGACCATGTTACGACCTCCATGCACACTTTTCCAGCAATGGTTTTGAAGACAGCACGCAATGGCTTCATAAACAACCGCCATATTTCAATAGAACAAACCTTAAATACAACACGTGCATGCATAAAACTCATCTCAGCGACCAAGGCATTTTATTGTAAGACTGTTCATGTTTCAGTCGACATAGTTTTTCTTGACGTTTTGAAATATCCCGCCACAAAGGACACTCACACACACACATTTTTAGTATTTACACCACCGCTCTCGTGTAATCTCGTTCCGTATTTGGAAACTTAAACTCGGCCACAACTGACACACACACACACACATTTTTAGTATTTACATCACCGCTCTCGTGTAATCTCGTTCCGTATTTGGAAACTTAAACTCTCCCAATACATGAATACAATTGCAACACAAATTACGACACCTGTTCACAGTCTCTAAGCAACTTCATTTAAACAGAGATCCTTAAAGGCACGTAATGCAACCCTTTATCTGTCATGGTCGGAGAAAATCTGGACACCTTTCGAAGTGATACCCAATGATAACGTTTGCGATACAATAATGCATGACATTCAAATCTGTGACATTCCAAAACGGTCTTCTATCATCTCCATTGTCAAATAAAATCACTGATGCGCAGATAACAAAATGAAGATGCATTTTTCCTGAGGGATAGTTTAGGGATCTATTAGGTTTTATTTTCCGACATATAGAAATGGAATTCTGAAAGTCAGTTATTCACAACCATACCTTAAAGCTTCAGACCATATACATAAACCGCACACCTCTTTGCAGGCTTGTCTTTCTTTGTACTTTCATGTTTACCAGTACATGACGACTTCGGGTATATGGACGTGTTAAAAAACTGCAATAGGTAATCATTGACAACGAAGATTCCGACACAGTTATTAGTTACCGCAGGAGTACCACAAGGCCCAGTCATAGGTCCGATCTTATTCCTCATATATATTGATTTAATGACCTATCAGGTAAGACACATCAAATGTAAGACTGTACAGATGATACCGCAGTGTACATGGCTGTCTTTAGTTTTCAAGATGCCCAATTTCTGCAGTGAAACCTTAAAAAAACTCTCCCTTTCTGTATAAAGAATGGGATATAGAGTTTTAATCCAGGTATGTGCACAGCCATCCACGTAACAAGATAAAAACTCAAATCCCATCGACTTGCACATTGCATGGTCACACACTGGAAACAATTAGAAGTACTAAATACATGGGTGTCAACATCCATATTGGTCTGACCCGGAAAGATCATGTCAAAAATGTCAATACTTCAAGCAACAAAACTCTGTAGGCTTGTTAAAAGCGCAAAAAATAGCCATAAGATCAACTGCGTACAAGGCACTAGTCCGGATGTTCTTCCCCAGTCTAGTCATAATGGACACAATAAAGACAAATTATAGACGAATTTGACGAAGAGCTGACGGGTGGTTGCAAAATGATTTCTCATATTAATCTAGTGTCACAATATGCTTAAAATCCTAAACTGACAATATTTTAGGAAGACTTTCTGAAGCCAATGACTACTTGCATTCCAAATGCCTACATGCATCTAGCCTCCTACGCGTTACACTTATGATAAGCACTGGTTCCCGTGAATACACAATGTTAGTATAATCGGCGTAATGGATTGCGGTAACCAACGACTTTGTTGTATTTGTTTTAGTATTTGTAATTATCGGATTACGGACAATTGCCTGCGGCATTATAATCGGCTCTTTGATGAGTTGATGAGAGGATACAAGATAGGTACTCCCCTGAAGATTGGCAATTAATGATTGAAGTAATTATATTGTTCCGGTGTTGTTTTCTTTTGTACGCTAATTTTCTCGATCGTGATGCAATTAGAGATTTTTGTTAAAATTTTTTTTAACCTTTTATTTTCGTCGAATGGTTCATCTAGGATTACTAATATTTTGATGCGTATTATACACGGAAACAACTTTTTACCCCCGTTTTGGGGTGCGTACTATACACGGGTGCATACTATACAAGGTAAAATATGGTAGTGTAGTGAAGAAATCAGAGCATGCCGGTCAACCGTGGCTAGAGTAATGATTCTTTAAAAATGTTAACATCAAAACCAAGTCATAACAAATAATGTGTATGATCTTGATTGAACAACGTTATGTTTCTAAATCCTGGTAGGCGTGGTCACTTTTAATTTATATCTTCAATCTTGCGGTCAAGCGACATTACACACATAAATGGGTGACAAATGGGGTATCGCCTGGAACGGTCAATGGCAATAAAGGACAATGGGAGGTGGAGTGTGTGTGTTGGGGTGACGGGGTGGTTAAACCAGGTTCTATCTACTAATGCACCAAACTTTACTCTTACCCTATTGATTAAAGTAAAACTTATATATTACTTGTTTATGTTTTTACATGTGAGCCATATATCAGGTTATATTTTACTGTTATTTTTCACTGATGGAACAGCTTTTTCTTTTTTAGAAAATAACTTATACATGTATATCATTAGCTTGAAAATGGTCTACACGGATTCAGCCATGGGAAACAGCACCAAGGCCTGTGGGAAAAGGTTAGGTTGAAATTGCCACTTATGTAAGGGGAGAATTTGGCGAGATTTTATGTGACTTTCACAATAAACGCATTTTCATATTAATTAAACGTTTTAAAATTTAAAATGTCTTACTTTTAACTTGTGAGAAGCAGCACGTGATGTCAACAAGTGTAACTAAACTGTTGTGTTATGCTGTAATTGGCGAAAATACTTTGTTATCTGTTATTTTGAAATAATATTGACTGTTATCCGTTATTGGTTAATTTAATGTTATCTGTTAATTATTTATACTGTCCCCAATCCCTCTCTCTCCTTCTCCACCACCTATCATAAAATGTAAAATTTAGGATTGTTATTTTATTTTATTTACTGTTAACTGTTTCTAGTATTGTTAATTCATTGTTATCTATCATCATCAAATTCAATTTGCTGTTATCCTGTTATGGGACCCCCTCCGGCTATCCCATCCCCACTCCAGCCCACCTTGAAGTATCTTTATTTACAACATAATGTTGACTTTTATTTGCCATGAAAACGGGCGAATACAATCGGCTAATCGCTAGTGGGCGCTTTATCAGCCTAATCTGCCCAGATCGATATCTGCATGTAAGACATATACGACAAATACATCATACGGTTTTGGCTGTCCGAGACTTACGTCTCCGTGGCCGCATATTAACGACGTTCCGTTGTAAACCTTCTCCTCTCACCGCTGAGGGTTCGAATCCCACTGGGAGCTCCAATTGTAAGTGAGGAAGTGTTGATTCTAATGGATGGCGGGGAGGTGTACAATACTGGTTCTACCCAGGAAAAGTGGGTGGTCTGTCTCCACCACAAACAAATTGACCGTCATATATATAACCTTACATGTGTTGACAATGACGTAACACACCATACAAACAACCAAACAAACAAACAAACTGTCCGAGACTAGAATACACATAACATAGTGTAGTAAAGAAATCAGAAGCAGGCCGGACGCCCGATGCTGATCATTCCGGTGTAAATTTTATTTAAAAGATGACGTTAACTCGAAATGTTTTATCATTTTTTAGATTTTAAATCGACATATTTATATCACATAATCGACAAATTGTACATAGCTTGAAATAAATATCTCGTGTATATCTGATAAATATCTCGTCTAATACAGATACTACTCATTAGGTCGAGTACCTTTATATTGATATATTTTTATTTGTTTTGTTTCAACGCGATATAATGAAGAGAACAAAATGTCTAGTTCACTAAAAACGATTTATTGTAAATTAAAGAACCATTTCAATGTATTTGTTTTGCATTTATTGAATTACATCATGTTTTGGCGACATAAATATATTGATTAATTGATATATATCTTAAAAACTCGAGTTATTTAAATTGAGAAATTCAATATTACCCGACAGGACGAGGAACGAATACGCTTCCGTAAGTTTCGAGCAGACAATATCGAGTTAGATGCCTCTACTGCAAACCATCTGCCTAACTGGGACCTTGACCTTTAAGACACTGACATGATTCTTTCATAAGACACGCCTTCTCTTTGTGATGAACATTTGTGTGAAATTTGATGCAATTCCCTTCAGTAGTTTTGGACTAATGGCTGACATGAAAATATGACCTTTGAACTCCAACTGTGACCTTGACCTTTGAGGCACTGACATGATTCTTGCACTACACACTTTTTCATTGTGATGTACAGTTGTGTGAAGTTTAAAGCAACTCACTTCAGTAGTTGCCAAGTAATGGCTGAGACATGATTTTTTTAATGATTTTTTTACCTTTAACCTACAACTGTGACCTTGACCTATGATGCACTGACATGATTTTTGCACGTGACACACCTGCTCAATGTGATGAACCGGATGTTGGTGCGCGCCTGATTTTCATAAGAATCTATCATGGGTATCCGGTGAAGATAGGGAATTCCAGCCCGAGGTATAAGTGTTTTTATCGGAACCGAGGCTCTGCCGAGGTTCCGATTAAAACACTCATACCGAGGGTTGTAATTCCCTATCTGAACCGAATACCCATGATAGATTATTTTTCTTGTATATCAGAGACATGTTGTGCGTTGACGCCGCCAGCTACTAATGTTTTGCATGTTTTTATCTCGACCCTAGGGTGAGATGGAAATATCTAGCCCCGGTGAAATGACGGATATCCTTGTCCGGTATGCAAGAAAAGACTGTCCATCCCCCATGTAAAACGTGGATAGCCTTATCCGCTATGCAAGACAAAGTGATCCTGAAGTGTCTGCGCTACGCAGGCGACACAATAAAGTGCATGCTGCTGTTTTTGTTGTATGAAAAAAACATAATGGCACGCCGCGAGATTGAAGAATATCAATATTGAAGTTTGTCCCTTTAAATTAGTATTGACTTTACTTCTTTCACTGTTAAAATACTAATGACAATGTATTCTATAGATAAATTTTAATATATAATTACCGTATTCCTCACCATTCTTACAATGATTTGTTTTCTCAAAACTTGATTTTCACTACTCGAGATGCAATTTTCTCTACTCGAGATGCAATTTTCTCTACTCGAGACTCATTTCTCTCTACTCGAAACTCGATAATGTCAACTCGGAACTCAATTTTCTCTACTTGAAACTCAACTTTCTCTACTCGATTTTCTCCACTCGAATTTCTCTACTCAATTTTTTTCAACTCAAAACTCGACTTTCTCTACTCGAAACTCTACTCGATTTTCTCTACTCAAAACTCGACTTTCTCTACTCAAAACTCGACTTTCTCTACTCAAGACTCGACTTTCTCTACTCGAAACTCGACTTACTCTACTCCATTTTTTTTATACTCAAAACTCCGACTTTCTCTACTCGAAACTCGACTTTCTCTACTCAATTTTTTCCGCTCGAAACTCGACTTTCTCTACTCAAAACTCAACTTTCACTACTCGATACTTGATTTTCTCTGCTCGAAACTCGACTTTCTCTACTCAAAACTCTACTTTCTCTACTCAAGACTCGACTTTCTCTACTCGAAACTCAATCTTTTCTACTCAAAACTCAATATTTTCTACTTGAAACTCTATTTACTCTACTCGAAACTCAAATTTCTCTACTCTCGAAACTCGATTTTCTCTGCTCAAAACTCGACACTCGAAGAAAAGAATTCCTCCATTTTGCCAATCTCTTCCAAGTGCAAACAAGTCTATACCAACAGACAAGTCTATACTAACAAACAAGTCTATACCAACAAACAAGGTCTATACCAACAGACAAGTCTACACCAACAGACAAGTGTATATCAACAGACAAGTCTATACCAGCAAACAAGTCTATACCAACAAGCAAGTCATCTATACCAACAGACAAATATTTACCAACAGACAAGTCTATACCAACAGACAAGTCTACACCAACAGACAAGTATATACCAACAGATAAGTCTATACCAACAGACAAGTCTACACCAACAGACAAGTCTATACCGACAGACAAGTCTATACCGACAGACAAGTCTATACCGATAGACAAGTATATACCAACAGACAAAGTATATACCAACAGATAAAGTCTATACCAACAGACAAGTCTATACCAACAGACAAGTCTATACCAACAGACAAGTATATATCAACAGACAAGTCTATACCAACAGACAAGTAAATACCAACAGACAGGTATACACCAACAAACAAGTATATACCAACAGACAAGTATATACCAACAGACAAGTATATACCAACAGACAAGTCTATACCGTATATACCAACAGACAAGTTTATACCAACTGACAAGTATATACCAACAGACAAGTCTATACCAACAGACAAGTATATACCAACAGACAAGTCTATACCAACAGACAAGTCTATACCAAAAGCCACTTATAAGGATTTACCTATGGAGATAATTACTAATTTGTTTAATTTTACTACACTCAGCAGTTACCTGCAATTCCAAACAAAGTGACATACAAACCTGAGTAAGACAGATCCATGGGAAACATTTTGCCAACATTATTGACTATAGCTTCAAGCTCTGCCTCCTCAGCCAGAAAGTCATTGTGACTCTTGGTTGGTGAAGGAAGACTGAACTTTGATGGACTGACATCTAAATCATCCAGACTGTCACCTAGAGTTATCTGCCTTGGTGGAGTGTGAAGACTGTCACCTAGAGTTGTGTCCCTTGGAGGAGTGTAAGGGGTGAAGGAGGAAGACCATGACTCCGGACTGGAGAAGTTTGGCTGATGGAAAGCACTATGTATACCTGAAATGGAACAGTGACATGAAGAATAAAGGGAAAGTGACATGAAGAATAATCAAACAGTGACATGAAGAACTAAAACTATCACTGAAGGTGATGAATACCCCCGCTTAAATTTTTAAGTGAAATAAAGGGCCATTATTCTGTAATAAATTAGGCAATCAACAATGGGTGAAGTAGAGGGACATAAGACCATCAGTTTTATGTTTATATGAAGTTTGGTAACAACCCATTCAAAAGTGGTTAAGGAATTTCAAGTAATGAACATGTGTTACGGAACACGACGGGACATAAATGTGTTTTAAATGCGGGACGAGACGCAACAAAAAATGTGTTACAGGACGCGACGGGATGTGACGGATGACATAATTCCTAAATGAAGAATAATACTACAGTGACATGAAGAATAATGGAAGTGATATGAAGAATAATGGAACAGTGACATGAAGAATAATGGAAAGTGACATGAAGAATAATGGAAGTGATATGAAGAATAATGGAACAGTGGTATGAAGAATATTGGAACAGTGACATGAATAATAATGGAAGTGATATGAAGAATAATGGAACAGTGACATGAAGAATAAAGGAACAGTGACATGAAGAATGATGGAACCGTGACATGAAGATTAATGGAACAGAACACAAAGAATAATGGAACTGATAAGAATAATAATGGAACAGCGACATGAAGAATAATGGAACAGTGACATGAAGAATAATGGAACAGTGACATGAAGATTAATGGAACAGAACACAAAGAATAATGGAACTGATAAGAAGAATAATGGAACAGCGACACGAAGAATAATGGAACAGTGACATGAAGAATAATGGAACAGTGACATGAATAATAATGGAACAGTGACATGAAGAATAATGGAACCGTGACATGAAGAATAACGGAACAGTGACATGAAGAATAACGGAACAGTGACATGAATAATAATGGAACAGTGACATGAAGAATGATGGACCAGTCACATGAAGAATAGTGAAACAATGACATGAAGAATGGTGGAACCATGACATGAAGATTAATGGAACAGAACACAAAGAATAATGGAACTGATAAGAAGAATAATGGAACAGCGACATGAAGAATAACGGAACAGTGACATGAAGAATAATGGAACAATGACATGAAGATTAATGCAACAGAACACAAAGAATAATGGAACTGATAAGAAGAATAATGGAACAGCGACATGAAGAATAATGGAAGTGACATGAAAAATAACGGAACAGTGACATGAAGAATGATGGAACAGTCACATGAATAATAATGGAACAGTGACACAAAGAATAATGGAACAGTGACATGAATAATAATGGAACAGTGAGATGAAGAATAATGGAACAGTGTCACAAAAATAATGGAACAGTGACATGCAGAATAATGGAACAGTGACACGAATAATAATGGAACAGTGACATGAAGAATAGTAGAACAGTGACATGAAGAATAGTGGAACAGTGACATGAAGATTAATGGAACAGTGACATGAAGAATAATGAAAAGGTGACTCAATGAATAACGGAACAGTGACATGAAGAATAGTGGAACAGTGACACGAAGAATGGAACAGTGATACAAAGAATAATGGAACAGTGACATGAAGAATAATGAAACAATGACAGGAATAATAGTGAAACAATGAATGAATGAATGGATTTTTACGGCACGTCGACACATAAATAGGTCATACAAAAATCGACGAAAGATGAAGAAATTAAGTAGTAATTAAAAATTAATGTAAAATATATAAAGATAAAAATATAAACAAATAAGGGATGATATGGGAACAGTAACATAAAGAATAATGGACCAGTGACCTGAAGAATAATGCAACAGTGACATGAAGAATAATGCAACAGTGACATGAAGAATAATGCAACAGTGACATGAATAATAATGCAACAGTGACATGAAGAATAATGCAAGTGACATGAAGAATAATCCAACAGTGACATGAAGAATAATGCAACAGAAACACAATGAATAATGAAACAGTGACATGAAAAATAATAGAACAGTGACACGAATAATAATGGAACAGTGACACAAAAAATAATGGAACAGTGACAAGAATAATAATGGAACAGTGACATGAAGAATAAAGGAACAGTGACATGCAGAATAATGGAACAGTGACATGCAGAATAATGGAACAGTGACATGAAGAATAATGGAACAGTGACATGAAGAATAATGGAATAGTGTTACTACTGTTCATCATGTATACCAAATTTCAAACCAGTATCATGAAAAATGTTGAAGTAATATGCTCCGCAACATGGCTTGTGCAAAATAAAGTTGACATGAAGAATAATATGTTTTTTATGATTCTGCAATGCCTATATCTAAAAGTTATACAACTGTAAGTTTTGATAAATGGATTGAACAAATCTATACACACTTCAGCATTATGTCAATTGGGGACAGGTGTGGGGTGGGAGATATTTAAAAACTAGATGCCCTCAACTGCATTTGGATAGTAAGATGTATTTAGATGATAGACTGAAAAGTCAGTAGGGCTATCGCTCACTTAGCAGCAAATCTAATGAGCAACTTTAACCAATGTGTGACATAAATATGGACAACTTCCCGCATAAAGAAGCCTAAATGGTGTCCTTGTGACATAAGTATGGATGAATTCCTGCATAAAGAAGCCTAAGTGGTGTCCTTGTGACATAGGTATGGATGAATTCCCACATAAAGAAGCCTAAGTGGTGTCCTTGTGACATAGGTATGGACGACTTCTCGCATAAAGAAGCCTAAGTGGTGTCCTTGTGACATAGGTATGGATGACTTCCCACATAAAGAAGCCTAAGTGGTGTCCTCGTGACGCAGGTATGGATGACTTCCCACATAAAGAAGCCTAAGTGGTGTCCTTGTGACATAGGTATGGATGACTTCTCGCATAAAGAAGCCTAAGTGGCATCCTTGTGACATAGGTATGGACGGCTTCTCGCATAAAGAAGCCTAAGTGGTGTCCTTGTGACATAGGTATGGATGACTTCCAACATAAAGAAGCCTAAGTGGTGTCCTCGTGACATAGGTATGGACGACTTCCCGTATAAAGAAGCCTAAGTGGCATCCTTGTGATATAGGTATGGATGACTTCTCGCATAAAGAAGCCTAAGTGGCATCCTTGTGACATAGGTATGGACGACTTCTCGCATAAAGAAGCCTAAGTGGCATCCTTGTGACATAGGTATGGACGACTTCTCGCATAAAGAAGCCTAAGTAGTGTCCTTGTGACATAGGTATGGACGACTTCTCGCATAAAGAAGCCTAAGTGGTGTCCTTGTGACATAGGTATGGACGGCTTCTCGCATAAAAAAGCCTAAGTGGTGTCCTTGTGACATAGGTATGGACGACTTCCCGTATAAAGAAGCCTAAGTGGCATCCTTGTGACATAGGTATGGACGACTTCTCGCATAAAGAAGCCTAAGTGGTGTCCTTGTGACATAGGTATGGACGACTTCTCGCATAAAGAAGCCTAAGTGGTGTCCTTGTGACATAGGTATGGACGGCTTCTCGCATAAAAAAGCCTAAGTGGTGTCCTTGTGACATAGGTATGGACGACTTCCCGTATAAAGAAGCCTAAGTGGCATCCTTGTGACATAGGTATGGACGACTTCTCGCATAAAGAAGCCTAAGTGGTGTCCTTGTGACATAGGTATGGATGGCTTCTCGCATAAAGAAGCCTAAGTGGTGTCCTTGTGACATAGGTATGGACGGCTTCTCGCATAAAGAAGCCTAAGTGGTGTCCTTGTGACATAGGTATGGACGACTTCTCTCATAAAGAAGCCTAAGTGGTGTCCTTGTGACATAGGTATGGACGGCTTCTCGCATAAAGAAGCCTAAGTGGTGTCCTTGTGACATAGGTATGGACGACTTCTCTCATAAAGAAGCCTAAGTGGTGTCCTTGTGACATAGGTATGGACGGCTTCTCGCATAAAGAAGCCTAAGTGGTGTCCTTGTGACATAGGTATGGACGACTTCTCTCATAAAGAAGCCTAAGTGGTGTCCTTGTGACATAGGTATGGACGACTTCTCGCATAAAGAAGCCTAAGTGGTGTCCTTGTGACATAGGTATGGACGACTTCCCGCATAAAGAAGCCTAAGTGGTGTCCTTGTGACATAGGTATGGACGACTTCTCGCATAAAGAAGCCTTAGTGGTGTCCTTGTGACATAGGTATGGACGGCTTCTCGCATAAAAAAGCCTAAGTGGTGTCCTTGTGACATAGGTATGGACGACTTCCCGTATAAAGAAGCCTAAGTGGCATCCTTGTGACATAGGTATGGACGACTTCTCGCATAAAGAAGCCTAAGTGGTGTCTTTGTGACATAGGTATGGACGGCTTCTCGCATAAAGAAGCCTAAGTGGTGTCCTTGTGACATAGGTATGGACGACTTCTCTCATAAAGAAGCCTAAGTGGTGTCCTTGTGACATAGGTATGGACGGCTTCTCGCATAAAGAAGCCTAAGTGGTGTCCTTGTGATCTAGGTATGGACGACTTCTCTCATAAAGAAGCCTAAGTGGTGTCCTTGTGACATAGGTATGGACGGCTTCTCGCATAAAGAAGCCTAAGTGGTGTCCTTGTGACATAGGTATGGACGACTTCTCTCATAAAGAAGCCTAAGTGGTGTCCTTGTGACATAGGTATGGACGGCTTCTCGCATAAAGAAGCCTAAGTGGTGTCCTTGTGACATAGGTATGGACGACTTCTCGCATAAAGAAGCCTAAGTGGTGTCCTTGTGACATAGGTATGGACGACTTCCCGCATAAAGAAGCCTAAGTGGTGTCCTTGTGACATAGGTATGGACGACTTCCCGCATAAAGAAGCCTAAGTGGCATCCTTGTGACATAGGTATGGACGACTTCTCGCATAAAGAAGCCTAAGTGGTGTCCTTGTGACATAGGTATGGATGACTTCTCGCATAAAGAAGCCCAAATGGTGTCCTCGTGACATAGGTATGGATGACTTCCCGCATAAAGGAGCCTAAGTGGTGTCCTTGTGACATAGATATGGACGACTTCCCGTATAAAGAAGCCTAAGTGGCATCCTTGTGACATAGGTATGGACGACTTCCTGCATAAAGAAGCCTAAGTGGTGTCCTTGTGACATAGGTATGGACGACTTCCCGTATAAAGAAGCCTAAGTGGCATTCTTGTGACATAGGTATGGATGACTTCCCGCATAAAGAAACCTAAGTGGTGTCCTTGTGACATAGGTATGGATGACTTCCCGCATAAAGAAGCCTAAGTGGCATCCTTGTGACATAGGTATGGACGGCTTCGCGCATAAAGAAGCCTAAGTGGTGTCCTTGTGACATAGGTATGGATGACTGTTCACATAAAGAAGCCTAATAATAGTGGTGTCCTCGTGACATAGGTATGGAGTATAAAGAAGCCCAAGTGGTGTCCTTGTGACACAGGTATGGACGACTTCCTGCATAAAGAAGCCCAAGTGGTGTCCTTGTGACACAGGTATGGACGGCTTCCTGCATAAAAAAGCCTAAGTGGTGTCCTCGTGACATACGTATGGACGATTTCTCGTATAAAGAAGCCTAAGTGGCGTCCTTGTGACATAGGTATGGACGACTTCTCGCATAAAGAAGCCTAAGTGGTGTCCTTGTGACATAGGTATGGACGACTGTCCACATAAAGAAGCCTAAGTGGTGTCCTTGTGACATAGGTATGGACGACTGTCCACATAAAGAAGCCTAAGTGGTGTCCTTGTGACATAGGTATGGACGACTGTCCACATAAAGAAGCCTAAGTGGTGTCCTTGTGACATAGGTATGGACGACTGTCTACATAGTGAAGACTAAGTGGTTTCAAGTCCAAACAAGCAAGGTTTTACGCAAGCGTAAAATAGCTGCCGAGAGAAAATAGCATTATTTTTGGGTAGGAACTGGGAACAAAGTTTAACATAATAACAGACCAAGTCACGGGTGTTAAAACAATATTCAAAAAAAGAGTTGCCACGGAGACGTAAACACGCCATGACCATTTTTTTTACCAGACCCAATTTGTGCCACCAAACATTCTAAATCAAGGTGGGCGAATCCTTGACATGCCTTACAAATTGATTACATATTCACCTTTGTAGCATGACGTGCTAAGGTACACATCACAGAAATACAATTACTCACCTGTATGGGATGCGTTTGCGTTAGCGTGCATTACAACACAGATAAACTATTCATTGATACCATGTGTAACTATAAGATTGCGTTATCAAAGTGAAAAAATTCAAAGAAACTATTCATTACTACCTTACCATTTGCAATTACTAAAACAATATAAGAGTCGCTAATTACCACCTAGCACCATAATTAACGTGAACATTACCATTTAAGATACCAATCTTGCATTTTCATAGACCAATCCTTAGGTAATAGATCTGTTTCATAGACCAATCCATAGGTGATAAAAAAAATTCATAGACCAATCCTTAGGTGATAGTGTGTGTTTTTCCATAGACCAATCCTTAGGTAATTGAGTTTTTCATAGACCAATCATTAAGTGATAGATCTTTTCATAGACCAATCCATATATAATAGATTTTTTCATAGACCAATCCTTAGGTGAATCTTTTTCCTAGACCAATCAAATATAATAGATTTTTTTATAGACCAATCCTTCGATAATTTATTTTTCATAGACCAATCCTTAGGTAATAGATTTTTTCATAGACCAATTCGTAGGTGTTTTTTTTTCATAGATCAATCCTTAGGTAATATGTATATTTTATCATCAACCAATCCTTAGGTAATAGATTTTTTCAAAGACCAATCCTTAGGTAATAGATTTTTTTTTCATAAACCAATCCTTAGGTATTAGATTTTTTCAGACCAATCTTTAGATGATAGTTTTTTCCATAGCCCAATCCTTAGGTGAGTTTTTTTCATAGCCCAATCCTTAGGTGATAGATTTTTTTCATAGACCAACCCTTAAGTTGCAGATTGATAGATTTTTCACTACCACATCTTTAAATGTGCAATGCAACTGTCCAAATAAGATGGTTACCACTTAAAGGGACAGTGACTGTAACTTTTAGCTTATAAAACACACACTAATAACGTTCACAACATTACACACTAAACATTATTGAATATTTACCAATTAAATGCAAGATTTTTTAACGGAATTCAATCGCGGTACAAAAAAGGAAGTATCTAACTGAGCTAAGTGGCCAAAACACATTACGCAATACATACTCTGTAGAAAACCTAATGCTAATGGAAGTCACGTTATCAGCAGAAAAGGTCATTCATGTGTGTCCCACATTATTTACAAATAAAAATGAAAACTTTTTTATTCACATTCACGAATATATTACTACAGACTTCTATGGGTCTATGCTCAAGTTTTCATGTATACATTTCACTGAATAAAAGTCAGACAGTTATTTGGTTATGCTCAATATCTGCTCACTTACGGACAGTGTCCCTTTAAGAAAACATATCACAGATAGATGGACAATGGCAATACTACAACCCCATACACTATCTTGGAGCAGGGCATACAAAAAATTACTTTAAATACAATGAGCCGTAATTTAATTCATTTATTAAATTCTTTTTAAATAAGTTCCATGGAAAATTTGAATAAATTAACTGCCTCATATTCTTCTGAATTCCTTTATATTCTCATATATGCCCTTCTCCTGTAAATTCGTGCTCCTTAACAGATCGATCTGGCATGCGCGTTATAGGTTGAAGGTATTAAAAAAATACTTTAATATATAACTAGATAAACATTTCAATAACTATATAACCTTCAAATGCCAAAGAGAATGTGAAAAAGCTGACTTAAAGTAGGTAATGTCAACTGATCTAAATCGGCCAGAAGCTTCCTTTGAATTCGTGCTTTCTGATTGGCTTATCCAAAAAGAGGTCCTCAGTGGGAAATGTGTAAATCTAATATTTTATTAAAATGGAAGCGAGTGAAAAATAGACTTGACCTGTTTTATTTTCTTCTAAAAAAAGAAGCAAAAGTAAGCACATGCTGGTAAGATTTTGTTGTATAAAAACGTTTAATTGCAGTATATTGCCACAGGTGTTTTACCTGTTTTACCCTCATTTCCAGTGGTTTTGGCAAGTTTTGTAGACAGGAAGAAAATGTTGGCAATAACTGAATAGAATATGGACATGCGCAAAAGTACACAAGTGGTGTTATTATGTCAATTGTAAGAGCACAAATTCAATAGGGTGGCACGAATCAATAGGAAATGGGGATACTTCTGAATTCCTTTATCCCACCGCAATAATGACACACTCTATTACTCACGCATCATAGTTTATTTTGGCAGTAAAAATTAATGGCTCGAAACTGGGTCTCCTTAAGATTAAATCACAATACCTTTTTTGAAACCAGATCAACAGGAAGTAAACAGAGAAGTTATTAAGTAAACCGGTAAACATAAAATGTGCACGTATCCAGTCATAACTCCCCAGTCATCATGATTATGTCTTTTTCTATTTGTATTTTCAAAAAGATAAATATCACCTTCTCCTCACTAAGTGTTGTTAACGTGATCATTCTTGATGAGCAATAGAAGTTAACTGTTCTTGATGAGCAATAGAAGTTAACTGTTCTTGATGAGCAATAGAAGTTAACTGTTCTTGATGAGCAATAGAAGTTAACTGTTTTTGATGAGCAATAGAAGTTAACTGTGCTTGATGAGCAATAGAAGTTAACACATCCAAGATAATCTTAGTCAGCTGGTGGTCATCATTATGTTCATACTTTACTTTTAAACATAATCCTTATAAAGAAAATTTCAAACAAAAATCAAATCTCAACTGTTGCATTAAATTCGTATTTAAATGATTAAACTTTTGTTTTAATGTAGGGTTGTCGGTGTCTTGAAAGGCATCAAGCAAAATTTAACATTTTTCCGTAATTGTGTAATAATTAGACCAGATATAAAAGCTACCACTTACTGAAAATTGTATGAGCAGCTCTGTATGTTGTTTTTCTATCAGTTTATAAAACATAATTTCAAAACCCACCTGCTGTATTAAAAGTTGGCATTGGGCTGACGGAGAAGCCCTCCGTGTGATAACCATTCACCTGTATGATGGGTACACTCAGGTAGATGGGAGTGGCATCCCTGGGTAGAGGCTCTCTGATTGGCAGGTTCTGGGTCTCCTGCAGAAATATAGAATAGCATATTAAGGAATGTGCATGTTGGGCACAATGGCAATTTTAGAATGATTTGTTTGTTTCAATGGTGTTTTACGTCATTTTTAGCATATGTTAGGCCATATATGACGGTCGAAAAAAATTGTGGTAGAGGCAGACCACCCTAATGTTTCAGGGTAGATCCAGTGCTGTATACCTTCCGCCATAAGTAAGAATTAATATTTTCTCACAATTTTAGAAAGACAAAATATGCCGTACATCAGTCAACATTATATTGTAATTACAACACATGTAACTATAGACTAGTGTGCCAAGTTTGAAGGCAATTGCTTTATAACTGCTGACAGACTCACAGCAAACCATAAGCATTATTCTTAAGTCTATTATAATAAACCCATAAACAAGAGATTGTAGAGGGGTCTGTGCATGAGGACAACAGGCCTGAGGACACTATCATGGTTAATAAACCCATAAATAAGAGATTGTAGAGGGGTCTGTGCATGAGGACAACAGGCCTGAGGACACTATCATGGTTAATAAACCCATAAACAAGAGATTGTAGAGGGGTCTGTGCATGAGGACAACAGGCCTGAGGACACTATCATGGTTAATAAACCCATAAATAAGAGGTTGCAGAGGATATGTGCATGAGGACGACAGGCATGAAGACACTATCATCGTTAATAAACCAACAAACAAAAGGTTACAGAGGATATGTGCATAAGGACGACAGGCATGAAGACACTATCATAGTTAATAAACCCACAAACTAAAGGTTGCAGAGGATATGTGCATGAGGACGACAGGCATGAAGACACTATCATGGTTAATAAACCCACAAACAAGAGGTTGCAGAGGATATGTGCATGAGGACGACAGGCATGAAGACACTATCATGGTTAATAAACCAACAAACAAAAGGTTACAGAGGATATGTGCATAAGGACGACAGGCATGAAGACACTATCATAGTTAATAAACCCACAAACTAAAGGTTGCAGAGGATATGTGCATGAGGACGACAGGCATGAAGACACTATCATGGTTAATAAACCCACAAACAAGAGGTTGCAGAGGATATATGCATGAGGACGACAGGCATGAAGACACTATCATGGTTAATAAACCCACAAACAAAAGGTTGCAGAGGATATGTGCATAAGGATGACAGGCATGAAGACAATATCATGGTTAATAAACCCACAAACAAAAGGTTGCAAAGGATATGTGCATGAGGATGACAGGCATGAAGACAATATGATGGTTAATAAACCCACAAACAAGAGGTTGCAGAGGATATGTGCATGAGAATGACAGGCATGAAGACACTATCATGGTTAATAAACCCACAAACAAAAGGTTGCAGAGGATATGTGCATAAGGACGACAGGCATGAAGACAATATCATGGTTAATAAACCCACAAACAAAAGGTTGCAGAGGGTCTGTGCATGAGGATGACAGGCATGAAGACACTATCATGGTTAATAAACCCACAAACAAGAGGTTGCAGAGGATATGTGCATGAGGATGACAGGCATGAAGACACTATCATGGCTAATAAACCCACAAACAAAAGGTTGCAGAGGATATGTGCATGAGGACGACAGGCATGAATACACTTTCATGGTTAATAAACCCACAAACAAAAGGTTGCAGAGGATATGTGCATGAGGACGACAGGCATGAAGACACTATCATGGTTAATAAACCCACAAACAAAAGGTTACAGAGGATATGTGCATGAGGACGACTGGCATGAAGACACTATCATGGTTAATATACCCACAAACAAAAGGTGGCAGAGGATATGTGCATAAGGATGACAGGCATGAAGACACTATCATGGTTAATAAACCCACAAACAAAAGGTGGCAGAGGATATGTGCATGAGGATGACAGGCATGAAGACACTATCATGGTTAATAAACCCACAAACAAAAGGTTGCAGAGGATATGTGCATGAGGACGACAGGCATGAAGACACTATCATGGTTAATAAACCCACAAACAAAAGGTTGCAGAGGATATGTGCATGAGGACGACTGGCATGAAGACACTATCATGGTTAATAAACCCTGAAACAAAAGGTTGCAGAGGATATGTGCATGAGGATGACAGGCATGAAGACACTATCATGGTTAATAAATCCACAAACAAAAGGTTGCAGAGGATATGTGCATGAGGATGACAGGCATGAAGACACTATCATGGTTAATAAACCCACAAACAAAAGGTTGCAGAGGATATGTGCATGAGAATGACAGGCATGAAGACAATATCATGGTTAATAAATCCACAAACAAAAGGTTGCAGAGGATATGTGCATGAGCATGACAGGCATGAAGACAATATCATGGTTAATAAATCCACAAACAAAAGGTTGCAGAGGATATGTGCATGAGCATGACAGGCATGAAGACAATATCATGGTTAATAACTCCATAAACAAAAGGTTGCAGAGGATATGTGCATGAGAATGACAGGCCTGAGGACACTATCATGGTTAATAAACCCACAAACAAAAGGTTGTAGAGGGTCTGCTCATGAGGATGCTGGACCTGAGGACACTATCATGGTTAATAAATCCATAAACAAAAGGTTGCAGAGGGTCTGTGCATGAGGACGACATGCATGAAGACACTATCATGGTAAATAAATCAACAAACAAAAGGTTGTAGAGGGTCTGCTCATGTGGATGCTGGACCTGAGGACACTATCATGGTTAATAAACACATAAATAAGAGATTGTAGAGGGTCTGCTCACAAGGACGCTGGACCTGAGGACACTATCATGGTTAATAAACCCATAAATAAGAGAGAGGGTCTGCGCATGGTGACGCTGGACCCGAGGGCACTATCATGGTTAATAAACTATTTCATTCAACTGGAACATGGTGATGATATGCACAACTAGGCTTAGTACTCATCATCCCCACAAAGATTTGTTTAAATCCGGCCACGGGATCAGGAGAACTAGCCGGGACAAAGTTTGTGTATTAAAACCTTTAAAGGGACTCGAGCAAAAATCGTTCAATCGCAACACTGTGATGATATGCATAACTAGGTTTGGTACCGATCATCCCTGAAAAAGTTTTATTGAAATCCGGCAAGGAGTTCAGGAAAACTAGTCCAGACAAAATTTGTGTATTCAAACATTTAAAGGGCCATAACTCCACCAAAAATCATTCAACCGGAACATGGCGACGATATGCACAACTAGGCCAGGGGTTCAGGAGGACTAGTCCAGACAAAATTTGTGTATTAAAACCTGTAAAGGGCCATAACTTGCCAAATCATTCATCCGGAACACAGTGAAGATATGTACAACTAGGCTTGGTACTGATAATCCCTGGAAAGTTTCGCTGAAATCCTGCCAAATGAAGATCCTATCGTCTTCACGAGGCAAAATACAGCATCTTTGAACTGAATCAAGGGCCATAACTCTGGTGTTACTAATCAGATTTGGGTGTTTTTTTCAAACTTGTCCAATATTTTATTGATAGTAACAATCTGGTAAAGATTGGGTGAAAAATGAACACTTAATCATCTTAACGAGGCAAAATACAACATTTTTAACTAAATCAAGGGTCATAACTCTGGTGTTAGTGATCCGATCTGGCCGGTTTTCTAATTTGTCCGAGGTTTCATTCATAGCAACAATTGTGTAAAGTTTAAAAAAGGATCGGATGAAAAATGAAGGCCCTATCGTGTTAACGAGGCCAAATTATAGCATATTCAAACAAGAGCTGTCGGAGGACAGCGCAGCTCGACTATTCGATTTTTCAGAGAATAATAAATTATATAGTCAGTACATACCATCAGAAAACAAGGCTAAAACAATGTGGCGTTTAAGATTTGAGATTTAATTTTCACCTGTTTTCCGTCTTATTTTAATTCAGTCAATTGTAATGCTTCAGTTGTGGGGTGGGGGGATTTGAGATTTAATTTTCACCTGTTTTTCGTCTTATTTTAATTCAGTCAATTGTAATGCTTCAATCTTCTATTCAAGCAGATCAACAGGTCAACAGTCAAGTTTCATATCAAACAGGAAGAATTTACACACATACACAATAATCTTGAGTCTTTTCACGCTGAACATATCAAACACTAAAATCAAATTTCAAATCATGAATATAAAGCTTGTTATACAGATCAATACATCTTATCCAGACTGGGAAATAAATGATACAATCTTTAATCTTTTTTATTTCCCACTCGTGTGCTATCAGTAAAAGCTTAATTGGATAGAATGGCTGTATCAATCTATTTCTTTTCATATACAATTTCTTGAAATGGCAATATATTTCTCTGCCTCATATTTTGTCCTATAGTTGAAGGTGGGTTGTTACCTACATTGGAGTGGGTTGTTATCCATATTGGAGTGGGTTGTTATCCATATTGGAGTGGGTTGTTCACACAGCAGAGTGGGCTGTTACACACATTGGAGTGGGCTCTTACCCACAGTGGAGTGGGTTGTTACACACAGTGGAGTGGGTTGTTATGCACACTGGTATGGATTGTTACCCACATTGGCATGGGTTGTTACCCACATTGGCATGGGTTGTTACCCATACTGGTATGGGTTGTTACCCACACTGGTGTGGGCTGTTACCCACATTGGTATAGACTGTTACTAATATTGGTGTGGGCTGTTATCCACATTGGTATGGGCTGTTGTCCACATTAGCATGGACTGTTACCCACATTGATATGGGATGTTACCCACATTGGTAAGGGCTGTTACCCACATTAGTATGGACTGTTACCCACATTGATATGGCATGTTACCCACATTGGTAAGGGCTGTTACCCACATTAGTATGGACTTTTACCCACATTGATATGGGATGTTACCCACATTGGTATGGGATGTTACCCACATTAGTATGGACTGTTAGCCACATTGGTATGGATTGTTACCCAAATTGGTATGGGCTGTTGTCCACATTAGTATGGGTTGTTACCCACATTGGTATGGACTGTTACCCACATTGGTATGGACTGTTACCCACATTGGTATAGACTATTACCCACATTGGTATGGACCATTACCCACATTAGTATGGACTTTTACCCACATTGGTATGGACTGTTACCCACATTGGTATGGGCTATTACCCACATTGGTATGGACTATTACCACATTAGTATGGACTGTTACCCACATTGGACTGTTACACACATTGGTATGGGCTGTTACCCACATTGGTATGGACTATTACCCACATTAGTATGGAATGTGGGTGTTACCCACATTAGTATGGACGGTTAGCCACATTGGTATGGATTGTTACCCACATTGGTATGGGCTGTTGTCCACATTAGTATGGGTTGTTACCCACATTGGTATGGACTGTTAGCTACATTGGTATGGGCTGTTGTCCACATTAGTATGGACTCTTACCCACATTGGTATGGACTGTTACCCACATTGGTATGGACTATTACCCACATTGGTATGGACCATTACCCACATTGGTATGGACCATTACCCACATTAATATGGACTGTTACCCACATTGGTATGGACTGTTACCCACATTGGTATGGGATGTTACCCACATTGGTATGGACTATTACCACATTGGTATGGACTGTTACCCACATTGGTATGGACTGTTACACACATTGGTATGGGCTGTTACCCACATTGGTATGGACTATTACCCACATTAGTATGGAATGTTACCCACATTGGTATGGGATGTTACCCACATTAGTATGGGCTGTTGTCCACATTAGTATGGGCTGCTACCCACATTGGTATGGATGTTACCTAAATTGGTATGGCTGTTACCCACTTTGGTATGGGCTGTGGTCCACATTGGTATGGGCTGTTACCCACATTAGTATGGACTGTTACCCTTACCCACATAGGTATGGACTTGTACCCACATCGGTATGGGCTGTTGTCCTCATTAGTATGGACTGTTACCCACTTTGATATGGGATGTTACCCACATTAGTATGGACTGTTACCCACATTGATATGGGATGTTGCCCACATTGGTATGGCTGTTACCCATATTGGTATGGGCTGTTACCCACTTTGGTATGGGCTATTGTCCACATTGGTATGGGCTGTTACTCACATTAGTATGGACTGTTACCCACATTGGTATGGACTGTTACCCACATTGGTTTGGGCTGTTGTCCACAATAGTATGGACTGTTACCCACATTGATATGGGATGTTACTCACATTGGTATGGGCTGTTGTCCACATTAGTATGGGTTGTTACCCACATTAGTATGGACTGTTACCCACATTGATATGGGATGTTACCCACATTGGTATGGCTGTTACCCACATTAGAATGGACTGTTACCCGCATTGGTATGGACTGTTACCCGCATTATTATGGACTATTACCCACATTAGTATGGACTGTTACCCACATTGGTATGGGCTGTTACCCACATTAGTTTGGGCTGTTATCCACATTGGTATGGCTATTACCCACATTAGTATGGGCTGTTAGCCACATTGGTATGGCTATTACCCACATTAGTATGGACTGTTACCCACATTGGTATGGGCTGTTGTCCACATTAGTATGGACTTTTACCCACATGGGTATGGACTGTTACCTGTATTGGTATGGACTGTTACCTGCATTGGTATGGATTGTTACCCGCATTATTATGGACTGTTATCCACATTAGTATGGACTGTTACCCACATTGGTATGGGCTGTTACCCACATGGGTATGGACTGTTACGTGCATTGGTATGGACTGTTACCCGCATTATTATGGACTGTTATTTACACTGGTATGGACTGTTATCCACATTAGTATGGGCTGTTATCCACACTGGTATGGACTGTTATCCACATTAGTATGGACTGTTACCCACATTAGTATGGGCTGTTACCCACATTGGTATGGACTGTTACCCACACTGGTATGGACTGTTATCCACATTAGTATGGACTGTTACCCACATTAGTATGGACTGTTACCCACATTGGTATGGGATGTTACCCATATTAGTATGGACTGTTACCCACATTGGTATTGGATGTTGTCCACATTGGTATGGGCTGTTACCCACATTAGTATGGACTGTTACCCACATTAGTATGGACTGTTACCCACATTGGTATGGGATGTTACCCATATTAGTATGGACTGTTACCCACATTGGTATGGACTGTTACCCACATTGGTATGGAATGTTGTCCACATTGGTATGGGCTGTTACCCACATTTGTATGGACTGTTACCCACATTAGTATTGCCGTTACCCACATTGATATGGGATGTTGCCCACATTGGTATGGCTGTTACCCACATTGGTATGGGCTGTTACCCACACTGACATGGGATGTTACCCACATTAGTATGGGCTGCTACCCACATTGGTATGGGCTGGTGTCCACATTAGTATGGCTGTTACCCACATTAGTATGGACTGTTACCCATATTGATTTGGGATGTTACTCATATTGGTATGGGCTGTTACCCACATTAGTATGGACTGTTACCCACTTTGATATGGGATGTTACCCACATTAGTATGGGCTGTTACCCACATTGGTACCCACTTTGACTTTTGAGGCGAGTTTTTACCCATATTGGAGTGGCTTGTTACCAATATTGGAGCGGGATGTGACCCACATTGGAGTGGGTTTGTTATCCACATTGAAAGTGGTTGTCGGTTGTTACCCATGTGGGAGTGGGTTGATACTCACAATGGAGGTTAGTTGTTACCCAAATTGGAGTGGGTTGTTACCCCTGTTGGAGGTGAGTTGTTACACACATTGGAGTGGGTTGTTACCCATGTTGGAGGTGAGTTGTTACCCATGTTGGAGTGAGTTGTTACAAACATTGGAGGTTAGTTGTTACCCACATTGGAGTGGGTTGTTACCCATGTTGGAGGTGAGTTGTTACACACATTGGACCCATGTTGGAGGTGAGTTGTTACCCATGTTGGAGTGAGTTGTTACAAACATTGGAGTGGGTTGTTACCCACATTGGATATCTGTTTTAAAGTGTCATGACGCTGATGTCATTGTACGTTTTATGGATGTACTCGGAATAACACCGCAAACTTTACAATAATAAATGTTTGAAAAGTATTATAAGGAAACGTAGATTCTCAATAAACCTATCGAAGTAAAATAGGGAAGTGTTTGAATAATCGCAAAAAATAATGTCTAAATGGCTCACATATTTCTATTGCATCGAAAAACAAGAGGCCCAAGAGGGCCTGTGGACGCTCTACTGGCTAACATGGCTCTTGTGACATCAATGAAGCGAGTGACTGCCATTTACGTTTTTTTTCTCAGATGAACAAGAAATCCGTGGATTCACATGTCTCGCCTAACGGGGGCTGGACTTAAAAATAAAACGGTCAAAGATGCTTAAATGAAAGTTTGTAAACATTTTAGTAACTAAAAATAATGGAGTTTGCCGTTTGCTGAGATGACATTTAAGTGCATTTGTTTAAAAACAAGAGGGCCTGTGGATGCTCTACTGGCGAAAACGGCTCTTATATCATGGGTTTTCGACATAAAATTCCCATCAGTAGTTTTTGCAAAACACTGCAAAAACAACAGGGATATGATGGCCTTAGATCGCACACGTGGTAATCATGGGCAATAAGTCTGCTGTGTCTAGACTGTTTTTTTAATTTGTCCCACTTTCTTCTACGAATGAAATTTCATGAAAATGGGTGGGTGGGGGGTGGGGGGCAGGGGGGTGGGGGTGATGTGGGGGTGGGGTGTAATTTTTATTAACATTCTAAACAAATATGGTAAAGATCACATAAAAAATGAAGTAACTACAGATTTAACAAAGGAAAATACAATATAGCATTTTTCAACGAATCAAGGGCCATAACCTGTCATTACTAACAAGATCTGGCTGTTTTTCGAGCTTGTCCAAGATTTCATTGATATACCGCGCTTTGCACAACTAGACATCATACTGAGGCTTCCTGCCAAATTTTGTAGAAATCCAACAAGCCGTTTAGGAGTAGTGCCAACAAGAAATTTAAAGTAAAAATGTCAAAGTGTCATAAATCAGCGAACTGGAAAAAAATTGTGACAAGCATAACTAGACATATTACCGATGCTTCCAGCCAAGTTTCGTCGAAATCCAACAAGGCGTTTAGGAGGAGTAGCGCCGATAAGAAAACGTCAAGAGGCTGTAACTCCATCAAAAATCAACGAACCGAAAAACCCCACAATAGGCACAATGAGAAATCAAAGCAATGCTTCCTGCTAAATATTTAAAAAAAAATATAAAAAGTTAAAAAAATCAAAAAAATCTCAAAAACATAAATCAATCAATATATCAAATAAAAAATAAAAATTAAAATAAAATCAAAATCAAAAAAATATACCGAAAGAAATAATTAAAAAAAAAAAGAAAAGAAATTCTGAAAAAAATAAATATATATATTAAAAAAAAAAGTAAACAAATAAAATATACTAATTATAAAAAAACACACTAAAACATCTGGTAAAGATCAGATGAAATATGAAAGCACTATCGTATTAACGAGGCAAAATATAGCACTTTTAACTAAATCAAGGGCCATAACTCCGCTGATACTGGTCCGATCTGGCTGGTTTTTGAACTTGTTCGAGCTTTCATTGTTATTAACAATCTATTAAAGTTTTGTAAAGATCGGAAGAAAAATGAAGACCCTTGGCCAGTACAGCTAAAAATCATCAGATGCATTAAGTAGGTCAAGGCCATAGATGAAATCCATGCATCCAAAAAGACGCACTACCCAAGACACAACTATGTCAAAATAGAATATGTTTTCTTCCAAAGATTAAGCTATAAATTAGGTTTAAAACATCTACTGCATAATTATAGTTCATGAGAACGTGATGTAAATATAACAATTAAAGTTATCTGCCCTTTGCTTGGATGGTGAAGGTCACATCCACATTTGCTTTGTCACAATGCAATGTACCACCCAAGATACAACTATAAGCAAAGTTTGAAAGGTCTTAGTGCATACAGTTTGTGAAAAAGTGACCTAAACGCCAAAAGTTGAAGGTAAAAGTTATAAGGTTATCTGCCCTTTGCTTGGAGGGTCAAGGTCACTTCCATATTTGCTTTGTCACGTTGTGATGTACCACTCAAGATACAACTATAAGCAAAGTTTTAAAGGTCTAGTGCATACAGTTTGTGAAAAAGGGACCTAAACGCAAAAGTTGAACCTAAAAATTATTAAGTTATCTGCCCTTTGCTTGGAGGATCAAGGTCACTTCCACATTTACTTTGTCACGTTGCGATGTACCACCCAAGATACAACTATAAGCAAAGTTTGAAAGGTCTAGTGCATACAGTTTGTGAGAAAATGACCTAAACGCAAAACTGGAATGTTGACGCCGCCGCCGGAAAAGCAACACCTATGTCTCTTTTTTTCTTCGAAAAGGCGAGACAAAAATGAAGGCCCTACCGTATTAACGAGGCAAAATATAGCATTTATAACTAAATGAACTCCTCTGTTACTGGTCCGACTGGTCCAACATAGAGCTAAAAAAAAAATATAAAAAAAAAAATAAAAAAAAAATATATATATATATATGAATATATATATATTATATATATATAAAAAAAAAGAATAAAAAAAAAAAAAAAGTAAAACAACAACAACAACAAAAAAAAAATTGAAATTAAAAAACAAAATATTACAAAAAAATAAATAAAAAAATAAATATTAAAAAAAAACAAAAAACAAGAGGTCAATGACCTTGAAGCTCTACTGATTGATTTCAGGAAATAGTCGCTACAAACTTGTTTTTTGAAAATTTATTTTTAGCCGTGGCGGCCATCTTGAATTTCCGGCCGACCTGAAATTTTGCTAGGATCAATTAGACATCAAGAGCAATAATCCTGTGAAGTTTCATGAAAATCCGTCAAGTAGTTTCAGAGGAGTAGTCGCTACAAGTTTTCATTATATAATTCTATGTAAACAAAGATGGCCGCTGGCAGCCATGTTTAACGTCGAATCAAAATGATTTTTGACAAGGACCAACATCATGTCATGCTGATCATTTTAGAAAAAAGTCCCATATCAATATCACTTATAGTTTTCAAGAAGTAGTCGCTACAAACTTGTATTTTAACAAGAGGTCAATGACCTTGAAGCTCTACTGATTGATTTTGATTTCAGGAAGTAGTCGTTACAGACTTGTTTTTTGAAAAATTATTTTTAGCCGTGGCGGCCATCTTGAATATCCGGCCGACCTGAAATTTTGCTAGGATCAATTAGACATCAAGAGCAACATTCCTGTGAAGTTTCATGAAAATCCGTCAAGTAGTTTCAGAGGAGTAGTCGCTACAAGTTTTCATTATATAACTCTATGTAAACAAAGATGGCCACTGGCAGCCATGTTTAACGTTGAATCAAAATAATGTTTGACTCTGATAACCATCATGTCATGCTGATCATTTTACAAAAAGTCCCATATCAATATCACTTATAGTTTTCAAGATGTAGTCGCTACAAACTTCTTTTTTAAAAATCTATTTTTAGCTGTGGCGGCAATCTTGAATTTCTGGCCGATCTGAAATTTTGCTAGGATCAATAAGACATTAAGAGCAACATTCCTGTAAAGTGTCATGAAAATCCGCCAAGTAGTTTCAAAGGAGTAGTCGCTACAAGTTTTTACTATATAACTCTATGTAAACAAAGATGGCCGCTGGCAGCAATGTTTAACGTTGAATCAAAACAATTTTTGACAAGGACCAACATCATGTCATGCTGATCATTTTAGAAAAAGTCCCATATCAATATCACTTATAGTTTTCAAGAAGAAGTCGCTACAAACTTGTATTTAGAAAATTTATTTTTAGTCGTGGCGGCCATCTTGAATTTCCGGCCGACCTAAAACTTTGCTAGGATCAATTAGACATCAAAAGCAACATTTCTGTGAAGTTTCATGAAAATCCGTCAAGTAGTTTCAGAGGAGTAGTCGCTACAAGTTTTCATTATATAATTCTATGTAAACAAAGATGGCCGCTGTCAGCCATGTTTAACGTCGAATCAAAACGATTTTTGACAAGGACCAACATCATGTCATGCTGATAATTTTAGAAAAAGTCCCATATCAATATCACTTATAGTTTTCTAGAAGTAGTCGCTACAAACTTGTTTTTTAAAAACCTATTTTTAGATTTGACGGCCATCTTGGATTTCACATCAACATGAATTTTTGCTAGGATCAACTAGACTTCATGGGCAACATTTCTGTAAAGTTTCATGAAAATCCATTCAGTAGTTTCAGAGGAGTTGTCGTTACAAAAAAAAGTTTACGGACAGACAGACGTACGACGTACGCCGCACCACGGCATAAGCTCTGCTGATCTCTGATCAGTAGAGCTAAAAATCTATTTTTAGCTTTGGCGGCCATCTTGGATTTCACATCAACATGATTTTTGCTAGGATCAACTAGACTTCATGGGCAACATTTCTGTAAAGTTTCATGAATATCCATCCAGTAGTTTCAGAGGAGAAGTCACTACAAATAAAAGTTTACGGACGGACAGACAGACAGACGGACGACGGACGCCGCACCACGGCATAAGCTCTGCTGATCTCTGATCAGTCGAGCTAAAAATAGAAAATCTGGTAAAGTTTGCCAAAGATCAGATGCAAAATGAAGGCCCTATTGTACGATGAGGCAAATTATAGCATTTTTAACAAAATCAAGGGCCAAAACTCCTCTGGTACTGGTCTGAAAGGCCTGGTTTTCAAACTTGACCGAGCTTTCATTGATATTAACAATCTGATAAACTTTGATAAAGATCGGATGAAAAATGAAGGCCCAATCGTCTTAACAAGGCAAAAGTTAGCGACGGACGGACGACGGCTGATGGACGGACGACGGACAACTCGCCATCCCATAAGCTCTACAGGCATATCGGACCAGTAACAGCAGAGTTATGGCCCTTGATTTAGTTAAAAATGCTAAATTTTGCCTCGTTAAGACGATAGGGCCTTCATTTTTCATCCTATCTTTACCAAACTTTATCAGATTGTTAATAACAATGAAAGCTCGGACAAGTTAGAAAACCATTCATATCGGACCAGTAACAGCATAGTTATGGCCCTTGATTTAGTATAAAATGCTATATTTTGCCTCGTTAAGACGGTAGGGCCTTCATTTTTCATCCTATCTTTACCAAACTTAATTTACCACATTGTTAATATCAATGAAAGGTACAATCTGATAAACTTTGGTAAAGATCGGATGAAAAATGAAGGCCCAATCGTCTTAACAAGGCAAAAGTTAGCGACGGACGGACGACGGCTGATGGACGGACGACGGACAACTCGCCATCCCATAAGCTCTGCTGGTCTGCTGGCCCTTGGCCAGTAGAGCTAAAAAGGTGCCATCACCTTATTTTCTCATAGAAATGTCAAAAATATGGACATTAATATTAAAGTTCTATATTTCAAACGGCATCGAAAAACCTTTCTTGAAAAAAAAAGATTTCTGGTCATCCAAATAGAGTTAATACACTTCATTCGTTGTTGTTATTGGTGTTTTTGTTATTGTAATTGGTGTTAAAGGGACACTGTCCGTAAGTAAGCAGATATTGAGCATAACCAAATAACTGTCTGACTTTTATTCAGCGAAATGTATACATGAAAACATGAGCATAGACACTAAGAAGTATGTAGGAATACATTCGTGAGTTTGAAAAAAAAAAGTTTAAATTATTGTATGTAAATAAAGTGGGACCCACAATATTTACCTTTTCTGCGATCACGTGACTTCCATTAGCGCATTAGGTTTTCACCATAGTATGTATTGCGCAATATGTATAGCCCGCTTAGCTCAGTCGGGAGCTTTGTCGACCACTTTTAATACGCTCACGCACACTATTATTACTGCGAGTGTAATTTTAGTTTGGGCTGCGAGTTCAAACGCACAAAGCGGATTTACTTTTTTTTGTACCGCGATTGAATTCCGTTAAACAATCTGCTTTTAATTAGTAAATATTCAATAATGTTTAGTGTGTAATGTTTGCGAACACAATTATTGTGTGTTTTATAAGCTAAAAGTTACGGACAGTGTCCCTTTAACAGATGTGTAAATGCTAATTTTAAAACTTGACAGAGCTTGAAATCTGCAAATGAACATACATAGTTTTAAATTATTTTGATAATTCAGGCAAATAATTTTAGGAAATAAAAGTAGCAACATATATACTATCTTGTTTCCATGAAAAAAAATAATATTGATAATTAGAAAGTTTTACTTTATATCAAATGGCACCACAAGCCCACTAACTTAAAGGCACTATCAGGTAGTGTTGGGAATAGGTTGAAAATTCATGATCGTTTATCTAAATTTTCAACCAACCGATGATCAATCACTAATCGATTAAATAGAGATTATTTAACTGCTGGGATCGATTATAGGGAAATCCTTCATGAGATGGTAGACGTGTGGTTCTTTTCATGAACGAGTGTAAGCGAGTGAATGAAAAAAAACAAAAACATGCCTACCATCGAGTGAAGGATTTCCATATAACCAATCACAACTGTTAAATAATCTATTTATTATATTTTCAATCAGATTATGTATGAATTTAACCAGAATTATTTGCTTTATTTAGCGTTATCGGCGGATGACGTCGCCGTCACCAACACGTTATTGACGTCATAACTCAATGTCGCAGTTAGTTATTTTTGTGTTCGGAGTTAGTTATTAATATTTAGCGAATATGAATATTCTTTCATTGAGAAATCCCAATTTTTCACCCAAAGAAATGTAATAAATGGCTTCCATATAAGACACCAGTGTAAGCCTTTTTGAGACCATAATGAAGACATTTCAAGTGTTCTGGTTATTAAGCAATTTAATGAAATTGACCAGACATTTTTTTAATTATACACTGTGATACCCTTTCAGAGATATATCGTTTAAAACTTATTTCATTTTCTTGTATATGTTTGCAACAACCAAATAAACTCGATCATCAAACTTTATTCTGGTGTTCAGGTCATATATTAATGTACCTTACACTGATTAAAAATATAGTTTTTACATGGGTTGTTAAAATAGCCATGACTGAATATGTGTAAAATGATTTATGTGTTGGTAACTCTTAATTCGATGCTACAGTTTTGGGGTTTGGTCTGGCTGATTAAAGCCGTTTATATTGTGTCTATAGAGCTTGGATTCTCATGCAAGTTATATATATCTCGTCGTCAGTAGGTTTAGAAACGGTGTACATATGTTGTAAATTTTGGCTGTTGTTGGCGAGATACTACTTTAATATATGTAGGAAGAGTCATGAAGGTACCTGGAGTGGTTCAGTATTGATGCTCTGGAAATAAAGGGTCTGAATGACTGACTGACTGACTGACTATAGGAGGAACAAACCTTGTTTGTATACCCCGACTTTGTTTCGTGAGGGATAATATGATATTATAAATTACACAACTGGCAATAATTAGCATTAATATGCTAATTAAAACGATTGTGCATGCAATCAGAAATCTTTGAAATGAATACAAAATTGAGAAAAAAGAAAGAATAAAAACTGAGAATAAAAAACTTTAATACAAGATATACTGCATATACTACGTGTAGTAGTGTATAGTCTGATTGCATTTAAACATTAATTTATATAGGCCCATCGATGCTATAATACAGAATGCAAACTAAAGAGTTAAGTTTTTAAATTACTATCAATTTTAATTTTCTGTCAGGTAACAAGGAAGTTGACAGTTGAAGAGAAAAAGGTTACAAACAAGTCCTGTTTTACAGTTTACTGATAAATGTATAAATAGCTCACAATGTATATGAATGTAACCAATAGAATAAAACTGCCTTGTTAATAAAGTGAATGGAAAACCTTTGGAAATTTAGTTTAAACAAATTCTGTTGTTGTTAATTTTAGAAAACTGCATATTACAAAAGTTTTTAAGAATAAGACAATAGCAAGGATACTATATAAGTATGCTATTGGAAAATTGAGATTTTTAATTGTGTAAAACGGAATATATTCAACTTGAAAAACTGAAAAACATTAGATTTATTTTATAATCTATACTCTAGAGATTGACCTATTTAAGGCTGGAGTGGTCTTTTTAGAGATAACTCAGTTAAAAAGGATATAAAAAGGTAAATAATGTAATTTCATTCATACATTATTGTTTTTGTCAAACTCAGCTTTCAGTTGATATAAACTTGTAACATTAATTTCACAATCATTTTTCTCTTGACCTCACAAAAAAAGAAAGAAATTACCCACAAAGACCTAAACCAATATTTAAATATAGCCTAATTCTGCAGGTCTATAATTTGCAATAAAGAATTATTACTTTCAATTCAGAGCCATTATTTTGAAGAGCACAAGCCTTTAAGAATGGATCAAAGAATGATGCCATGGCAGACAGCAGTTGTAATAGGTGTGATTGTCATGGTGACATCGCAGCAGATGACAATTCATCCAGACTGTGTAACAGAATCATCACGATTAACCTGCAGCCATGACCTACCAGACCACATTCCAAATGGAGTTAACGAGGTCTACGTTACTGACTACGATCATGAGAACTTTACACAACAGAAACATGTGTTTGAAAATTGCACTTGGCCGTTTGTTGATAAGCTGGACATTATAGTTAATTCCAGAAGGAAAAATTTCCAAATTTATAACTATGACTTTGCCCAACTGAAAGATTTGAAGGTACTTGGGGTTCATACCCCAGAACTTAAAAGAATTGGACCATACGGATTGGCCGGTTTGAATCAACTAGTCCACCTGGACCTATCAGACTGTTTATCCTTGAAAGGTGATAAGTTGATTATACCACTTACAACAAACAATTCAACCCCAAGACTGAAGTCTCTTGATCTCAAAGGACTCTGGACAAAGTATGGTAGATTCTTTAATTTCAGTACAGACTTTATGTTAATGATACAGACAAAGGCCATTGAACGCCTTGGTGTCAGTGGAACAAATATTCAAATTGGAGATTACAGTTTCGTTAAAAATTCCATACAATATCTTGACATATCTAACATAACATTCTTTGATTTAAGTATAAAAAAATTAAAATCCAGAAGAGAGCTTATGAAAGCCTTTTTTCAAAATATCAAAACACTCAATGCAAGTTGGTTACCTAATCGATTCTTTGATGCAAGTGTGGATTTCGAAAACAGAAATGTAACTATAAATGTAACCAAAAAGTGTTATAACTGGCCCCCAAATTTGGAAACCTTTGATGTGAGTCACATTGGTAATAAACACGAAGGATTTTTTAATAATGCCACTGTAGATTTTTCTCACTGTCCAGGAAAATGGAAAACAGTTTATTTAAGGGGAAACAGTTTAAAAAAGTTGAACGGAACTGTGCACTGGCCTAAGAATGCTTCCCTCACAGAAATTGACCTTTCATTAAATGAGATCTCCTACATCTCACCAAAAGTTTTGAATGAACAGAGGTCAATGAAATCCCTTCACTTATCTAACAACAGCCTGTTCCTGATGGAAACTCTTCCTGAGTTTGGTGATCTACTGAAAACATTCGATCATCTTGAACATTTTTATATGGCTTACAATGACTTGACATTTATTCCTTATGATATGTTTGCTAACAATACACGACTTACAATCATCGATTTGAAGGGAAACAAGTTTGAATCGGTCACATTCTCCCTGAAACATCAATACGTACTGGAGGTTCTAGACCTCCGCGACAACAGAATCATGTATATAGATGGCATACATCTGCATGAGCTCAAACAGATTGATGAAGTTGACCTCCGAGGCAACCCGCTAGAATGTTCGTGTAAGAGTCTTGATTTTATAACCTGGTTGGAATCAACCACGACTGGACTCGCCTGTACACTTGAAGGAGAAGATGTGGACCTTGACCAAACTGCCATGGAGAAATCCGACTACCTTTGTCACAGAACCAGCATCATACTGTATATTTTAGTAGCTGTAGGTGCTGGGATCCTTACTGTTGTTATCGTCACTGTCGTTACGGTGAAAATAGTTAAAAGGCAAAAAAGCAAACAGGCAGTCAGAAAATTCATAATCAACTTGAAAATCAAAAAGCTAGAAGAGGACAAGTTGTTGATTTTGTAAAAAGTGTGAAATTCTTGTTTTCAACTGGATATGCTTTAGCGTTGACCCATATATGGGGATATACATGTATATGTGCAGAAATACCACAACGCAAACAAACATTTCTGCTTTACAACATAATTAACAGACTTTTGGGAAAGAGAATGATATAAGACTGGCTCCAGAGGAAGAGGAACAGAAATGTCTTTGTGATAATTTTTCATAGTTCATACACTTAGATTTAGTTTGTAGATTCATAATATAAGCTCATATGTCTGTTTAATATTTTAGTTTTAAAACTGTAACAATAACTTTAACACCATGTTTGTATGATTTTACTGTACTTATTGTATTTTGATATGTAGTAAGGGCAAACAAATAATATGTTTGTTTCCTATTGCATGCTCTAACAAGAGGTCAATGACCTTGAAGCTCTACTGATAGATTTTTGATAGCTAGGTCAACATTCCTGTGAAGTTTCATGAAAATCCATCAAGTAGTTTCATAGGGGTAGTCGCTACAAGTTTTCATTATATAACTATGTAAACAAAGATGGCCACTGGCGGCCATGTTTAATGTCAATCAAAATAATTTTTGACAAGGATCAACATCATGTCATACTGATCATTTTAGAAAAAGTCCCATATCAATATCTCTTATAGTTTTCAAGAAGTAGTCGCTACAAACTTGAATTCTGAAAATCTATTTTTAGCCATGGCGGCCATCTTGAATTTCCGGCCGACCTGAAATTTTGCTAGGATCAATTAGACATCAAGAGCAACATTCCTGTAAAGTTTCATGAAAATCCATCGAGTAGTTACAGAGTAGTCGTTACAAGTTTTTACTAGATAACTCTATGTAAACAAAGATGGCCGCTGACAGCCATGTTTAACATCGAATCAAAACGATTTTCGGCAAGGAACAACATGCTGATCATTTTAGAAAAAATCCCATATCAATATCACTTATAGTTTTCAAGAAGTAGTCGCCTTAAACTTGTTTTTTGAAAATCTATTTTTAGCCGTAGCGGCCATCTTGAATTTTCGGCCGACCTGAAGTTTTGCTAGGATCAATTAGACATCAAGAGCAACATTTGTGTGAAGTTTTATGAAAATCCGTCAAGTAGTTTCAGAGAAGTAGTCGCTACAAGTTTTCATTATATAACTATGTAAACAAAGATGGCCGCTGGCGGCCATGTTTAATGTTAAATCAAAATAATTTATGACAAGGATCAACATCATGTCATACTGATCATTTTAGGAAAAGACGCATATCAATATCACTTATAGTTTTCAAGAAGTAGTCGCTACAAACTTGAAAATTTATTTTTAACTGTGGCGGCCATCTTGAATTTTCGGCCTACCTGAAATTTTGCTAGGATCATTTAGACATCAAGAGCAACATTCCTATGAAGTTTCATGGAACTCCGTCATGTAGTTTCAGAGGAGTAGTCGCTACAAGTTTTTACTAAATAACTCTATGTAAATAAAGATGGCCGCTGCAGCCATGTTTAACATCGAATCAAAACGATATTCGACAAGGACCAACATCATGTCATGCTGATAATTTTAGAAAAAGTCCCATATCAATATCACTTCAAGTTTTCAAGAAGTAGTTGCTACAAACTTGTTTTTTAAAAATCTATTTTTAAATTTGGTGGCCATCTTGGATTTCATATCAACATGATTTTTTGCTAGGATCAACTAGACTTCATGGGCAACATTTCTGTAAAGTTTCATGAAAATCCATTCAGTAGTTTCAGAGGAGGAGTCGCTACAAAACAAAAGTTTACGGAGGGACAGACGGACAGACAGACGGACAGACAGATGGACGACGGACGCCGCACCACGGCATAAGCTCTGCTGATCTCTGATCAGTAGAGCTAAAAAAATAGGGTAGGTCGGTAGGCATTTTTTTTTTGAGCAAGATGTGAGATTCTACATGTATTTATCTCATAAACCCTATACAAGAGAGTATGATAATGGACCTTTGGAAACGGCCGAGCACGACACTTATGAAATATTGCAGTCTCGGTTTGATTGAGACTGTTCATTAGTGGTAGTGAAATATGCTAGCTACCGCTCATACCCTCTAGCCCCGGGTTGAGCAGAACTCAATATTAATAATATCAACAGCACAAAATTTTAAACATCCCGAAGATGGCATGCATATGGCGGTGGACATGGAGTCACCCTTCTTAAATGTATTCCCCATGTCGTACGGCGTATGGTCCCAGTATCTAATAAAATGAAATGCCCCGAATAGCGAAATAAACATAATGGAATTTAGTTGGGAGCAGCGGTTATGAAGCCTGCTTATAACAAGAGGTCAATGACCTTGAAGGTCTACTGATTGATTTTGATTTCAGGAAGTAGTCGCTACAGACTTGTTTTTTGAAAATCTATTTTTAACCGTGGCAGCCATCTTGAATTTCCGGCCGACCTGAAATTTTGCTAGGATCAATTAGACATTAAGAGCAACATTCCTGTGAAGTTTCATGAAATGCCGTCAAGTAGTTTCAGAGAAGTAGTCGCTACAAGTTTTCATTATATAACTCTATGTAAACAAAGATGGCCGCTGGTAGCCATGTTTAACGTCAAATCAAAACGATTTTCGACAAGGACCAACATCATGTCATACTGATCATTTTAGAAAAAGTCCCATTTCAATATCTCTTATAGTTTTGAAGAAGAAGTCGCTACAAACTTATTTATTTTAAATCTATTTTTAGCTGTGGAGGCCATCTTGAATTTCCGGCCGACCTGAAATTTTTCTAGGATCAACTAGACATCAAGAGCAACATTCCTGTGAAGTTTCATGAACATCCGTAAAGTAGTTTCAGGGAAGTAGTCGCTACAAGTTTTTACTATATAACTCTATGTAACCAAAGATGGCCACTGGCAGCTATGTTTAACTTCGAATCATAATAATTTTCCACAAGGATCAACATCAGGTCATGATGATCATTTTAGAAAAAGTCCCATATCAATATCACTTGTAGTTTTCAAGAAGTAGTCGCTACAAACTTATTTTTTAAAAATCTATTTTTAGCTGTGACGGCCATCTTGAATTTCTGGCAGATCTGAAATTTTGCTAGGATCAATTAGACATCAAGAGCAACATTCCTGTAAAGTTTCATGACAATCCGTCAAGTAGTTTCAGAGGAGTAGTCGCTACAAGTTTTTACTATATAACTCTATGTAAACAAAGATGGCCGCTGGCAGCCATGTTTAACGTTGAATCAAAACGATTTTTGACAAGGATCAACATCATGTCATGCTGATCATTTTAGAAAAAGTCCCATATCAATATGACTTATAGTTTTCAAGAAGTAGTCGCTACAAACTTGTATTTTAAAACTCTATTTTTAGCTTTGGCGGCCATCTTGGATTTCACATCAACATGAATTTTTGCTAGGATCAACTAGACTTTATGGGCAACATTTCTGTAAAGTTTCATGAATATCCATCCAGTAGTTTCAGAGAAGTTGTCGACAAATAAAAGTTTACGGACAGACAGACGGACAGACGGACGCCGCACCACGGCATAAGCTCTGCTGATCTCTGATCAGTAGAGCTAAAAAGCAGACAACATATCCTGTGAGTGGTTAAACAATACCCAGAGCCTTTTATCGGCCGGAGTAGTGGAACCACCGAATCAAAAATTAAGTAAGAAAACAAAAGAAATTGAAAATGTACCACCGATAACTAACTATAAGTATCGGGCTCAGCGATCTCCAAAGATCGAATGAAAAACAGTACTGATTGCAAGCGCGGGGAGACGTTTTACTGCCGCCACACTGCACAAGCAACGCCACTGTGCTATAAAAAAGAGTATGATAATGAACCTTTGGAAACGGCCGAGCACGACACATATGAAATATTGCAGTCTCGGTTTGATTGAGACTGTTCATGAGTGGTAGTGAAATATGCTAGCTACCGCTCATGCCCTCTAGCCCCGGGTTGAGCAGAACTCAATATTAATAAAATCAACAGCACAAAATTTTAACCATCCCGAAGATGGCATGCATATGGCGGTGGACATGGAGTCACCCTTCCTAAATGTATTCCCCATGTCGTACAGCGGGATGATACAACTGAAAGTTTCTCTGTGATGTCAGTTTACCTCGATATATTGTGATAAATCATTGTTAAAAAAAAATTAAAAAAAAAAATGTTTCATATTTTTTTTTTTTTTTTTCATAAAATGTTTTAGGGTCGGCCCCTTAAAAAAAGGGTCGGTCGGGCCACCGGAAACACATTTTTTTTTTTTTTTGGCCTACACTTGTAGAATGCTGTATGGATTATTAAGAGAATCAGATGACATATACTTCCTCCAAATAATTTAAGAACCACAAAGTAGAACAGTAATTACTTAATCTTTAATATTATAGATTTCATATAAAAAAAAATCAATACATGTAACAACTGTTAAAGAATACAATCTGCAGAAAGACAGGAACTAGTTCACCTACATCACTTTAAACAAGAGCTATTTGAACAGCGCAGCTCGACTATTTGATTTTTCAGAGAACAATAAATTATATAGCCAGTATATATATACCATCAGAAAACAAGGCTAAAACAATGTGGTGGTGGAGTTGGGGGGCGCGGCGGGTATAGAAACTCGGGCTGATACAAAAATTATTGTTAGAATTTCATACAAATTATAGTAAAATTTGGGACAGGGTGTGAAATTGTATTTATTTTTATCAGTTTTAATCCAAAATTGCTGTCATTTTAAAGAAATTTGTGGTCAAAAGGCAACATAGCTATATGTAAGAATTTACCAAAACAACACAGAAACATGTATATAAACAAGAGGTCAATGACCTTGAAGCTCTACTGATTGATTTTGATTTCAGGAAGTAGTCGCTACAAACTGGTTTTTTGAAAATCTATTTTTAGCCGTGGTGGCCATCTTGAATTTCCGGCTGACCTGAAATTTTGCTAGGATCAATTAGACATCAAGAGCAACATTTCTGTGAAGTTCTATGAAAATCCGTCAAGTAGTTTCAGAGGAGTAGTCGCTACAAGTTTTCATTATATAACTCTATGTAAACAAACATGGCCACTGGCAGCCATGTTTAACGTCGAATCAAAATAATGTTCGACTTGAATAACCATCATGTCATGCTGATCGTTTTAGAAAAAGTCCCATATCAATATCACTTATAGTTTTCAAGAAGTAGTCGCTACAAAGTTGTATTTTGAAAATCTATTTTTAGCCATGGCGGCCATCTTGAATTTCTGGCCAACCTGAAATTTTGCTAGGATCAATTAGACATCAAGAGCAACATTCCTGTGAAGTTTTATGAAAATCCGTCAAGTAGTTTCAGAGGAGTAGTCGCTACAAGTTTTCATTATATAACTCTATGTAAACAAACATGGCCACTGGCAGCCATGTTTAACGTCGAATCAAAATAATGTTCGACTTGAATAACCATCATGTCATGCTGATCATTTTAGAAAAAGTCCCATATCAATATCACTTATAGTTTTCAAGAAGTAGTCGCTACAAACTTGTATTTTGAAAATCTATTTTTAGCCATGGCGGCCATCTTGAATTTCCGGCCGACCTGAAATTTTGCTAGGATCAATTAGACATCAAGAGCAACATTTCTGTGAAGTTTCATGAAAATCCGTCAAGTAGTTTCAGAGGAGTAGTCGCTACAAGTTTTCATTATATAACTCTATGTAAACAAAGATGGCCACTGGCAGCCATGTTAAATGTCGAATCAAAATAATGTTCGACTCGGATAACCATCATGTCATGCTGATCATTTTAGAAAAAGTCCCATATCAATATCACTTATAGTTTTCAAGAAGTAGTCGCTACAAACTTGTATTTTGAAAAATTATTTTTAGCCGTGGCGGCCATCTTGAATTTCCGGCCGACCTGAAATTTTGCTAGGATCATTTAGACATCAAGAGCAACATTCCTGTGAAGTTTCATGAAAATCCGTCAAGTAGTTTCAGAGGAGTAGTCGTTACAAGTTTTCATTATATAACTCTATGTAAACAAAGATGGCCGCTGGCAGCCATGTTTAACTTCAAATCAAAACGATTTTCGACAAGGACCAACATCATGTCATGCTGATCATTTTAGAAAAAGTCCCATATCAATATCACTTATAGTTTTCAAGAAGTAGTTGCTACAAACTTGAATTTAAAAAATCTATTTTTAGCTTTGGCGGCCATCTTGGATTTCACATCAACATGAATTTTTGCTAGGATCAACTAGACTTCATGGGCAACATTTCTGTAAAGTTTTATGAATATCCATCCAGTAGTTTCAGAGGAGTAGTCGCTACAAATAAAAGTTAACGGACGGACAGACAGACAGACAGACGGACGGACGGACAGACGGACGGACGACGGACGCCGCACCACGGCATAAGCTCTGCTGATCTCTGATCAGTAGAGCTAAAAACATATAAAAAGGGGCGTTAGAGGGGGGTGGGGGGGGGGGGGGGTGAGTGTGGGGCCTGAGGCAGGGGGGTGCCCCAATATGGGTGAAGTATGAATAAGATGCACAATGCTATAAGAAATCCCAATCCAAAATTATAGATATATACAACAGCTTACACGCAAACATAGATCTGCCTTTATTGCACATTTTATGGGCCATCACAATTTGGGTTCCATGGGAGCCCAGAATTTGCAGAAGACAAAATTACTTACGCAACCCTTTACAACATACTATAAGGAAACCAATTCCCAAATTTAGTTGAACTAGGACAAAAAAAGCAAGTAAACACAGCTTACACCCAAAATTTGATGTGAACTGGGACACATTTTAAGGGCTATCAGAATTTGGGTTCCATAGGAGCCCATGGGTTACAGGAACCAAAATTGTTTATGCAGTCGTTAAGATAATGCTATAAGGAAGCCAATGGCCAAATTTGGTTGTGCTAGGATAAAAAATATACAGACATAGACTTGTAAACACAGCTTACATGCAAACCTTGATGTGGGACGCCGATGTGATTACATAAGCTCTCTTATTCTTCAAATAGTCGAGCTAAAATGACTGAAATCTAAACATAGTCCTTAAATTATTTGAAGAAGTATGTATTACTGGATATAACGCTTTTATTCAAATTATCAACCAGTTCACTTAAATTAATAAACAAGTATGTTTTCCATTGCAGTGAATTTTACACCACTTTCCTATTAAATTCGAGACTGATCGTTATTAGCTTTTACTTTCATTATGCATTTTTAAATTGGTATTTTCCTTCATATAAAGCCCCTTGTGGTTCCCGGGCAAGAATAAGGTCACTGCTTATCCAGACAGAGGGGTACAAGTCCCCTGAATTCATGTTCATTTTGTCATTTTTTGCCATGAAAGGCCTTCACATCAACCCTGTATTGTTTCAGGTGCTACTTGAGTGGTGGCAGAAACAATGATCATGGCTCCAGTGAAAAATGGAGTGTTTACATAAGAATTTACAACAGCTTTGCAGTTCTGCAGGTGAGAAGGTACTAGGCCCATTCTGCATATTTTTATCAAGATATAAAGGAGAGTGGGCCTGGAATGTTCATTTATGTTGGCACCATATAACCTTTTTGTGTTGGTGCGCTGTAAAACCCCCATTCAACTTAACTCCTTCATATGAAACAGAGACTTCAGTTAATCTACCATATACCTCCATTTAAAATGCCCCTGGGGTTGTTTTTACAAAAGTGGGGCATTTATATAAGGTCATAAAAAACGTCTTTTTTTTTTTTTTTTTTTACATATTATCAGAGTTGTAGATAAGCTGAGTATTTGAGTATTTTACTCATACTTTTTTTTTTTTTTTTACAAATAACCTCATTTTTTTAAAATTGTGAGGATCATTACTCGTCAACTTACTTCAAATACTCTTAACTTCTAAAAATCATGAGTATTATATTTTTATGTATTGTCTTGCAGATCAGTTTTTTCCATATTAATTTTATGTTATTGAAAATTGTTCTAATCATGGATCTAATATTAAGAACAAAGGCCATACAGTGTTTCGCTATACTTAAGATCCATTTAATCGGAATGGTTGTTTCTGTTAAACTGTATTAAATGGATTCACATCCATTTTGGAAGCATGAACTATTTAAAAATGTTTTTTACTCTGAACATTTCCTTGTTACTCATTCCATTTGAATCCGAGGAGTAAATACTCATTGCAGTCAAAAATCATCTACAGCTAAGTATAAAAGGCTTGACGGGAGATATTTTTGTAATCTAGACCTCAAGTTAGGCTATTGGCAAGTATATTTTCTCTCAATTAAACCTTATAATGTGTAAAAACAACAACATATAAACAGCCCCCTTTCGAAAAAAACAACCGAAAAAAACAACACAAGAAAATCGGTTGAACCGATTATATTAATGCTCCCCAAAATGTATCCTCAACTTAATATCATACGGCTTTGTATCACCCAGCAGTTTTCAATTTGCAGTTCCATTAGTAGTTTTTGGCTTATGCTTCAGACAAGAATTACAATTATAAAATTACAGAGGGCAATAACTCTATTTTGAACGAAGATTGATTGTAGATCTCTGCATTTTCTCTCATTGCATTTATCATTGTGTGAAGTTTCATTGCAGTCCCATTAGTAGTTTCTGAGTTATGCTACAGACATGAACTATAAGTAAAAAATTCCAAAGGGCAATAATTCTGTTATGGTTTTGTGCTGGAAACTTCCAGTCATTGCCTTTATCATCGTGTGAAGTTTCATTGCAGTCCCATTAGTAGTTTCTGAGTTATGCTACAGAAATGAATTATAAGTAAAAAATTCCAAAGGGCAATAATTCTGTTATGATTTTGTGCTGGAAACTTCCAGTCATTGCCTTTATCATCGTGTGAAGTTTCATTGCAGTCCCATTAGTAGTTTCTGAGTTATGCTACAGACATGAATTATAAGTATAAAATTCCAAAGGGCAATAATTCTGTTTTGAATTAAGACAGAGTTATTGTTTTGTGCTCGAAGCTTCCTCTCATTGAAATTTTGGGGAGCATAACAAGGGGAGGGGGAGTTTTTATTACTCGGGTGTATTTGTTATGATGGGAGTCTTTAAAACAGGGGTATACGGCACATATAACTTTGTTATGCATCACTTCAGTATTATACCAATATGTAATGAATGAATAAATGGTGTTTTACGGATCACTTCAGTATTATACCAATATGTAATGAATGAATGAATGGTGTTTTACGGATCACTTCAGTATTATACCAATATGTAATGAATGAATGAATGGTGTTTTACGGATCACTTCAGTATTATACCAATATGTAATGAATGAATGAATGGTGTTTTACGGTTCACTTCAGTATTATACCAATATGTAATGAATGAATGAATGGTGTTTTACGGATCACTTCAGTATTATACCAATATGTAATGAATGAATGAATGGTGTTTTACGGATCACTTCAGTATTATACCAATATGTAATGAATGAATGAATGGTGTTTTACGGATCACTTCAGTATTATACCAATATGTAATGAATGAATGAATGGTGTTTTACGGATCACTTCAGTATTATACCAATATGTAATGAATGAATGAATGGTGTTTTACGGATCACTTCAGTATTATACCAATATGTATTTCTCTCTATTGTTCATATCTTTTTCTTTAACATTCATATTGTAAATAGACATTCTAACACAGCTATAATGTAACGCGTAACTCCATTGTCTAATGTCTCAAATTTGCGGCCGTAAAATGCCCGATTTACCGTCTGAAAGTATGTGACATCACATAACGTTGTAACAAGCGTCGTCAATGGATGACGTCAACAAACAAAATGCCGTTACTGATGAATTTAAGTTTTCATAGAAAAACAACTGTTTTACGGTCTGAAATTACATTTTACGGCTCCGCTACCACGTCGCCACAATACGAAATTTCAGACCGTAAAACCACTCACATACCGTCCCAAATTTAAAATCTTAGCATGGTTGTCTCTTAAATTGTCTTTTGTGTTTTTCTGATTATTTACATAGCTTGGAATTTGGCTGTTGTTTTATGATTTTGTTACACGTATGTGATTTTTGGTGGAAATTTGGGTGGGTTTTCCCTAAAAAATACCCAGTAGTTAACCAGTCTGCTCCACAGTATTAATCTAACAACAACGCTACATTTATACATGCTTATAGCAGTAACAGTTACTTAGTAGTGTTCAAATATCTTTATCATTGACTGTGGCCAGAATAGTAAAGACGCTGCGTCCAAAACTTTCTTTTCTCTCGCCGATGCGGGTTCGAATCCCAGTGGGAGCTCGACTTGTCAAGTGGTAAAGTGTTGATTCTTACGGACGGTGAAAGATATACAGTACTGGTTCTACCCAGGAGTTGGGTGGTCTGCCGTAACCACAAAATATTGACTGTCATATATGGCCTAACATGTGCTAAAATAACGTAAAACACCATTTAAACAAAACAAACTTTGCCATTGAATTTTGAGTGATCAGTATTAGCTTGTTAGCCAACGTTCATGTCGATTTGTTTAGGAAAACAGAAACACAAGTTTTTTTAGGGCCAGTAGATTATGTAGTTTTGTTTGTTCAAATTATCTATTGCTACTTTACCAGTGATTGAAAATCCAGGGTTCAATCTAGGCCTGGATTTTAGGGAGAAGTGACTTCTCCCTCCAAAGAAAATAGAGAGAAGTGACCAAAAATAAGGAGAAGTGAGGGAGACACAATCTTTTAAATTAAGCGCGCAATCGGTTATTTTTTAATTATTAACTGATATACATGTATACACCCTATTGGTTATAACTTTTGACTATTTAAGAGCATGATACCTGTTTCAAATTAAATGTGTTTATTAATTTTATTCAGACTCTCAGGCACTCTTTACTTATTTTACTGTTACTATAGAAGTAAGGACTGAGAGAAGAATTAATATAAATATATTGCTTGTATCTTTATTTATTTATATTTCTATCAATTTGTATGGAGTTCTATGAAGGGTGTAAATATGATTCTCAAACTTCTTCCTAAAAGGCTTATTCCTCATTAAGACCTATAAGACCAATGTATGTGTTTTGTTTCCCAATTTGTATTAGCTAAAAACAATATTTAATAAAAAAATGTTTTTCCTCCATCCGAACTTATATACCTATCCGAACTACTATGACACCGCACTTTTCCGGAAGTAAAATATTGCCGAAAATTCAGTAGAAATATCATCTATTATTAACTCTTTTTCATGCATTTGTTTGTTTGGAATGCCAAAAGGTCCGTTTTATCAAACAATTAAGAAAACACAACTGTAATCATTATTCGGTGGTATCATTTAATCACCTCAGGTCAATTAACTTCAGATTGTTGTTTCGTTTCGATTACGTTTTCAACACGCACTTGTCTAACTGTAACGGAACCTACGATTGGTCAATTGTTCACCTATACGCAATCTCATTGGATAAGGCGTGTGTATTCCCTGTGTACAGTCTAATTTGTAAACAAAAAATGGCGAGGTGCGAAAATTGCCTCGGGGGATATCATAGTTGTAGAAAAGTATGCTCCCCGCGGGGTTTCTGCTGTGATCGATCAAAGCAATTAGCATAATCCCTTCCCAGAGATGTCTACACCTGTCCTGAGACATAAACAACAGGTCAATTAAAGGACTGGTTACACTTTGCTTGAGGGCGGGAAAAAAGCGAAGTGGTCAATATGAAGGCGACTTAAACTTCGCCGTCGGCTAAATAAAAGCGAAGTCACGGAGGAAAAAGCGCCTTTGTCGCCGATGTCGCCCTCCAAAATGAACACTGCAAATCATTTTAGAAAAAGCCCCATATCAATATCACTTATTGTTTTCAAAAAGTATCGCTACAAACTTGTTTTTTTTTTTTTAATCTATTTTTAGCCGTGTTGGCCATCTTGAATTTCCGGCCGACCTGAAATTTTGCTATATCAACTAGACATTAAGTGCAATATTCCTGTGAAGCTTCATGAAAATCTGTAAAGTAGTTTCAGAGGAGTAGTCGCTACAAGTTTTACTATATAACTCTATGTAAACAAAGATGGCCGCTGCAGACATGTTAATTACGAATCAAAATTATCTTTGACAAGGACAAACATCATGTCATGCTGATCATTTTAGAAAAAATCCCATATCAATATCACTTATAGTTTCCAAGAAAAAGTCGCTACAAACTTGTTTTTTTAAAAATCTATTTTTAGCTTTGGTGGCCATCTTGGATTTCACATCAAGGTGAATTTTTGCTAGGGAAACTACTACAGAATAAATCTAATTGGTTAAGACAATATGGCATTTGAGTACTCTGCCAACCTCCACTATACTTTCTATTGAAGATTAATAGCATACTGAAATTATTTTATAACTATTTTTGGTTCAGAATCTTCTGTATCAGAAAGTCAAGAAACTCATTATTCAATGAGTAATGCAAAGACTTAAAATATTTCCTTATATATAATATATTATATAGGAGACACTCAATGTGTTTTCAAAACAGTTCCATTTTTTGCATAAAAAGGACATTTTAAGGGTTTGCATTACTCACTGAGTAATGAGTTTCTTGACATTTTGATATGGCAAATTCTAAACTAAAAATAAATCTTAGGTAATTTAATAGACTGTTTCAAAATTATTTTTTTTGTTAAATACCCATAAGACATTTTTATAAACACAGTTGCATTTCTTTTTTCATTTAGTGTAAATTTCTACATGCACAAGTGTAAGCCTTTTTCAGACTTTAATGAAGACATTCCAGGTGTTCTGGTCATTAAGCAATTTAATGGAACTGACCAGACATTTATTTTAGGTATACATTGTGATACCCATTTAGAGATATATAATTTAAAACTTATTTCATTCTCTGGTATATGTTTGCAAGAACCAAGTAAACCCGATCATCAAAACTTTATTCTGGTGTTCAGGTCATATAATAATGTACCTTACACTGATTTTACAGGGGTTGTTAAAATAGCCATGACTGAATATGTGTAAAATGATTTATGAGTTGGTAATTCGATGCTCCAGTCTTGGGGTTTGGTCTGGCTGGTTAAAGCCGTTTATATTGTGTCTATAGAGCTTGGATTCTCATGCAAGTTATATATACCTCGACGTCAGTAGGTTTAGAAACGGTATACATATGTTGTAAATTCTGGCTGTTGTTGGCGAGATACTACTTTAATATATGTAGGAAGAGTCAAGAAGGTACCTGCAGTGGTTCAGTAGTGATGCTCTGGAAATAAAGGGTCTGAATGACTGACTGACTATAGGAGGAACAAACCTTGTTTGTATACCCCAACTTTGTTTTGTGAGGGATAATAATAAGATACCGTATTACCCCTAATAATAGCGCCAGGGAGTATTATAATAGCGACAGGGCGTTATAATAATAGCACCAGGGTGCTATGATATTATAAATTACACAACTGGCAATACAGTATACATTAATATGCTAATTAAAATGACTGTGCATTCTATCAGAAATCTTTGACATGAATAAAAAAATTAGAAAAAACAAGAGATATCACTGTAAGTGATAAATGCCCCGAAGTGTCCTTTGACCTCTAAGTATGACCTTGACCTTGGAGCCATGGACCTGGATTTTGTGCACGACACGTCGTTTGGTTGTGGTGAGCACTTGTGCCAAGTTATTTGAAAATCCGTCCGGGCATGCAAAAGTTATTGACCGGACACAATTTGACCTTTGACCTCTAAATGTGACCTTGACCTTGGGACCACAGACCTGGAATTTGTATGCGACACATCGTCTTGTTGTGGTGAGCACTTGTGCCAAGTTATTTGAAAATCTGTCCATGAATGCCAGAGTTATTGACTGGACACAATTTGACTTTTGACCTCCAAGTGTGACCTTGACCTTTAAGAACTGGGATTTGCGCGAGACACATCGTCTTGTTATGATCACTTGTGCTAAGTTATTTAAAAATCCCTGCACGGGTTGTGACGTTATGGTCCGGACACGAAATTACGTACCTGTTTTTGACCTATAAACTTCAAGTGTAGCCTTGACCTTTGAGGTACGGATCTGGGTTTTGCGCGCGACACATCGTCTTGTTATGGTGATCATTTTGTGCTAAGTTATTTTAAAATCCCTGCAGGGGTTGTGACGTTACAGTCCGGACACGAAATTGCGTACCTGTTCTTCAAGTGTGACCTTGACTTTTGAGGTACGGACCTGGGTTTTGTGTGCGACACATCGTCTTGTTATGGTGATCACTTATGCCAAGTTAATAAAAAATCCATGCAGGGGTTTTGAAGGTACAGTCCGGATACAAACTGCGGAATGACCGAATCTAGACAGACAGAATACGGACTGACAGACGGACAGACGGACGGTGCGATTACTATATGCCCCCGAAATTTTCGAGGGTATAAAAAGAATAAAAATTTAGAAAAAACACTTTAATACAAGATATACTACATGTAGTAGTGTATAGTCTGATTGCATTTAAACATTAATTTATATAGGCCCATCGAGGCTATAATCCAGAATGCAAACTAAAGAGTTAAGTTTTTAAATTACTACCAATTTTAATTTGATGTCAGGTAACAAGGAAGTTGACAGTTAAAGAGAAAAAGGTTACAAAGAAGTCGTGTCTTACAGTTTACAGATAAATGTATAAATAGCTCACAATGTATATGAATGTAACCAATAGAATAAAACTTCCTTATTGATAAAGTGAATGGAAAACATTTGAAAATTTAGTTTAAACAAATTCTGTTATTGTTAATTTTAGAAAACTGCACATTACAAAAGGTTTTAAGAATAAGACAATAGCAAGGATGCTATATAAGTAAGTTTTTGGAAAATTGAGATTTTTAATTGTGTAAAACGGAATATATTCAACTTGAAAAACATTAGATTTATTTTATAATCTATACTCTAGACATTAACCTATTTAAGGCTGGAGTGGTCTGTTCAGAGATAACACTCAGTTAAAAAAGGATACAAAAAGGTAAATAATGTAATTTTATTCATACATTATTGTTTTTGTCAAACTCAGCTTTCAGTTGATATAAACTTGTAACAATAATTTCACAATAATTTTTCTCTTAAAGAGGCTCTACCTATATCTTTTTGTCCACCAATTGATATAAACTTTACTTAATTATAAAGAGGACTATGGAAAAGGTAAATGGCAATAATTTCACCCAATGTAATAAGCGTTTTGCTGGGGGAAAACAGGATTCAAAACATCGGATTTTTGAAATTGTATTCGTAATTGTTTTAGACAAGCTGATTGTGGAGATTTTCCGATCTTATTCGTTTACAATCGGAACTACCTCGTCTGATTAGCGAAGAGTTCCGATAGATTCGTTTGCTATCGGAACTGCGCCGAATAGTTTGTAATCGCACTGCGCATGTCCGAGAAAATCGTAAAAACTCGTAGTTCTCCGGCAGGAATAAACGGCTAGGCAGCATTTTATTCAAGATATTGTTTTGATCATAATTAATAATTTACAGAACTGGAATACGAACCATGTTTCTTCTTAGAATACTCATAAAATAGCTTTGTATACATATAAATGCAGTAATATTGAGTATTTAATATTTTACATTAAGAATTGCGTAGATATAGGTAGTGCCTCTTTAACCTCACAAAAAAGGAAGAAATTACCCATAATTTAAATATAGCCTAATTCCGCAGGTCTAATTGACAAAGAATTATTACTTTCAATTCAGAGCCAATATTTTGAAAAGATCACAAGCCTTCAAGAATGGATCAAAGAATGATGCCATGGCAGACAGCAGTTTTAACATGTGTGATCATCATGGTGACATCGCAGCAGACGACAATTCATCCAGACTGTGTAACAGAAACATCACGATTAACCTGCAGCCATGACCTACCAGACCACATTCCAAATGGAGTTAACGAGGTCTATGTTACTGACTACGATCATGAGAACTTTACACAACAGAAACATGTGTTTGAAAATGGCACTTGGCCGTTTGTTGATAAGCTGGACATTATAGTTAATTCCAGAAGGAAAAATTTCAAAATTTATAACTATGACTTTGCCCAACTGAAAGATTTGAAGGTACTTGGGGTTCATACCCCAGAACTTAAAAGAATTGGACCATACGGATTGGCCGGTTTGAATCAACTAGTCCACCTGGACCTAACAGACTGTTTATCCTTGAAAGGTGATAAGTTGATTATACCACTTACAACAAACAATTCAACGGCAAGATTGAAGTCTCTTGATCTCAAAGGACTCGGGACAATGTATGGTAGATTCTTTAATTTCAGTACAGACTTTATGTTAATGATACAGACAAAGGCCATTGAACGCCTTGGTGTCAGTGGAACAAATATTCAAATTGGAGATTACAGTTTCGTTAAAAATTCCATACAATATCTTGACGTATCCAACATAACAATCTTTGATTTAAGTATAAAATCAAAATCCAGAAGAGAGCTTATGAAAGCCGTTTTTCAAAATATCAAAACACTCAATGCAAGTTGGTTACCTTCTCGATTCTTTGATGCAAGTTTTGATTTAGAAAACAGAAATGTAACTATAAATGTAACCAAAAAGTGTTATTACTGGCCCCCAAATTTGGAAACCTTTGATGTGAGTCACATTGGTAATAAACACGAAGGATTTTTTAATAATGCCACTGTAGATTATTCTCACTGTCCAGGAAAATGGAAAACAGTTTATTTAAGGGGAAACAGTTTAAAAAAGTTGAACGGAACTGTGCACTGGCCTAAGAATGCTTCCCTCACAGAAATTGACCTTTCATTAAATGAGATCTCCTACATCTCACCAAAATTGTTGAATGAACAGAGGTCAATGAAATCCCTTCACTTATCTAACAACAGCCTGTTCCTGATGGAAACTCTTCCTGAGTTTGGTGATCTACTGAAAACATTCGACCATCTTGAACATTTTTATATGGCTTACAATGACTTGACATTTATTCCTTATGATATGTTTGCTAACAATACACGACTTACAATCATCGATTTAAAGGGAAACAAGTTTGAATCGGTCACATTCACACTGAAACATCAATACGTACTGGAGGTTCTAGACCTCCGCGACAACAGAATCATGTATATAGATGGCATACATCTTCAAGAGCTCAAACAGATTGATGAAGTAGACCTCCGAGGCAACCCGCTAGAATGTTCCTGTAAGAGTCTTGATTTTATAACCTGGTTGGAATCAACCACGACTGGACTCGCCTGTACACTTGAAGGAGAAGTTTTGGACCTTGACCAAACTGCCATGGAGAAATCCGACTACCTTTGTCATAGAACCAGCATCATACTGTATATTTTAGTAGCTGTAGGTGCTGGGATCCTTACTGTTGTTATCGTCACTGTCGTTACGGTGAAAATAGTTAAAAGGCAAAAAAGCAAACAGGCAGTCAGAAAATTCACAATCGACTTGAAAATCAAAAAGCTAGAAGAGGACAAGTTGTTGATTTTGTAAAAAGTGTGACATTCTTGTTTTCAACTGGATATGCTTTAGCGTTGACTCATAAAATATTGGCCAAGTCAGACGCATGACATGGGGATATACGTGTATATGTGCAGAAATACCACAACGCACACATATATTTCTGCTTTACAAAATAATTAACTGGCTTTTGTGAAAGAGAATGATATAAGACTGGCTCCAGAGGAAGAGGAACAGAAATGTCTTTATGATAATTTTACTCTTTTTCATATTTCATACACTTAGATTTAGTTTATAGATTCATAATATAAGCACATATGTCTGTTTAATATTTTAGTTTTAAAACTGTAACAATAACTTTAACAGCATGTTTGTATGAAATTAATGATTTTACTGTACTTATTGCATTTTGATGTATAGTAAGGCCAAAAAAAAATATGTGTGTTTCCTATTGCATGCTCTAAAAAAATAGGGTAGGTCGGTAGGCTTTTTTTTTGTTTTGTTTTTTGAGCAAGATGTGAGATTCTACATGTATTTATCTTATAAACCCCATACAAGTTGATGATACAACTGAAAGTTTCTCTGTGATGTCAGTTTACCTCGATATATTGTGATAAATCATTGTTCAAAACAAATTTAAAAAAAAAAAAAAATACATTTTCATATTTTTTATTTTTTTATTTTTTTTTCATAAAAAGTTTTAGTAATTTAAGAACCACAAAGTAGAACAGTAATAATTACTTAATCTGTAATATTATAGATTTCATATAAAAAAAATGAATACATGTGTGTAATGTAACAACTGTTAAAGAATACAAACTGCAGAAAGACAGGAACTAGTTCACTTACAGCACTTTAAACAAGAGCTGTCGGAGAACAGCACAGCTCGACTTTTCTCTTTTCAGAGAACAATAATTTATATAGCCAGTATATACCATCAGAAAACAAGGCTAAAACAATGTGTGGGGTGGGGTTGAGGGGCGTGGTGAGTATAGAAACTCTTGGCGATCTAAAATTATTGTTAGAATCTCATGCTAATTATAGTAAAATTTGGGGCATTTATTTTTATCAGTTTTAATCCAAAATTGCTGTCATTTTAAAGAAATTTGGGGTCGAAAGGCAACTCGGGGAGGGAGGGGATATCTGATAAAAATGTTTATTGATATTTTCATCTGTGTATTTGAATTTAATGCAAATGATTGCATTCAAATAAAATGGTGGGGAGTGGGGTGGGGGCCAACATAGCATTGTGTAAGAATTAACCAAAACAACACAGAAATATGTACAAAAAAAACACACCTGAGTTTCGAGTTGGGTTGGGCAGGCGTGTGGAGGCGGGGATGTGGGGAGGGAGGCATGGTGGGGGAGGCCTGCAACATAGCTATGTGTAAGAATTGACCATAACAACACAGAAATATGTATTAAAAAAAAACAAGTTTCGAGTGTGGGGGTGGGGGCTGGTGGAGGGGGAGGTGGGGGATAGGTGGGGGGGAGGGGGCAACATAGCTATCTATGTGTAAGAATTGACCAAAACAACACAGAAATATGTACAAAAAAAATGTTTCCAGTGGGGTGGGGGGAGTCCTGGTAGGGGAGAGGGGGAAGGCAGCGGGGAGGTGGGGGGGGGGGGGGGGGGGGGGGGGAGCAACATAGCTATATGTGTAAGAATTGAACAAAACAACACAGAAACATGTATATATAAAAAATATAAAAATTAAAAAAGGGGCTTGGATTGGGTCACTTCAGTATTATACCAATATGTATTTCTCTCTATAGTTGATATCTTCTTCTTTTACATTCATGTCGTAAATAGACATTCTAATGCAGCTATATGAAACGCGTAACTCCATTGGCTAATGTCTCAAATTTGCGACCGTAAAATGCCCGATTTACCGTCTGAAAGTATGTGGAGTGGACATCACATAATGTTGTAACAAGCGAAGTCAATAGATGACGTCAACAAACAAAATGCCGTAACCGATGAAATTGAGTTTTCATAGAAAAAAAAGTGTTTTACGGTCTGTGTTTTTCTGATTATTTACATAGCTTGGAATTTGGCTGTTGTTTTATGATTTTGTATGTGATTTTTGGCGGAATTTTGGGGGTGTTTCCCTAAAAAATACCCAGTAGTTAACCAGTCTGCTCCACAGTATTAATCTAACAACAACGCTACATTTAGATATGCTTATAGCAGTAACAGTTAATTAGTAGTGTTCAAATATCTTTACCATTGACTTTGGCCAGAATAGTAAAGACGTTGCGTCCAAAACTGTCTTGTCTCTCGCCGATGTGGGTTCGAATCCCACTGGGAGCTCGACTTATCAAGTGATAAAGTGTTGATTCTTACGGACGGTGAAAGATATACAGTACTGGTTCTACCCAGGAGTGGAGTGGTCTGCCGTAACCACAAAAACACTGATTGTCATATATGGCCTAACATAAGTTAAAAATAACGTAAAACACCATTTAAACAAAACAAACTTTACCTTTGAATTTTAAGTGATCAGTATTAGCTTGTTAGTCAACGTTCATGTTGATTTTTTAGGAAAACAGAAACACAAGTTTTTTTAGGGCCAGTAGATTATGTAGTTTTGTTTGTTTAAATTATCTATTGTTAATTTACCAGTGATTGAAAATTGCCACCAAGAGACCGCCCACATGCCAAATTATCGGAACCAATCAGATTGCAGATCATGGCATTTGTTATATACTATTTAATACCAAAGGCGCAGTCGGTTAGAGCGTCGTCTACTATGTGTCTACTGAACCGATGGTTCAGGTTCGAGCCTTATATAAGGCAACATTTTTTAAACCATACAATGTTAAGATATTACAAACAAGAGGTTGATGACCTTGAAGCTCTACTGATAGGTTTTAATAGCCGGATCAGCATTCCTGTGAAGTTTCATGAAAATCTGTCAAGTAGTTTTAGAGGAGTAGTCGCTACAAGTTTTTACTTTATGCAAACAAAGATGGCCACTGGCAGTTATGTTTAATGTCGAATTAAAATAATTTTCAACATGGACCAACATCATGTCATGCTGATCATTTTAGAAAAAGTCCCATATCAATATCACTTATAGTTTTCAAGAAGTAGTTGCTACATTTTTTTTTTAAAATCTATTTTTAGCCATGGCGGGCATCTTGAATTTCCGGCCGATCTGAAATTTTGTTAGGATCAAATAGACATCAAGAGCAACATTTCTGTTAAGTTTTATAAAAATCCTTCAAGTAATTTCAGAGGAGTAGTCGCAACAAGTTTATACTATGTAACTCTATGTAAACAAAGATGGCCGCTGCAGCCATGTTTAATGACGAATCAAAATGATTTTCAACAAGGATTAACCATCAGTCTAGAAAAAGTCCCATATCAATATCGCTTATTGTTTTCAAGAAGTAGTCGCTACAAACTTTCTTTTTTATAATCTATTTTTAGCCTTGTCGGCCATCTTCAATTTCCAGCCGACCTGAAATTTTGCTAGAATCAACTAGACATTAAGTGCATTATTCCAGTGAAGCTTCATGAAAATCTGTCAAGTAGTTTCAGAAGAGTAGTCGCTACAAGTTTTACTATATAACTTTATGTAAACAAAGCTATGTTTAATTACAAATTAAAATGATTTTCGACAAGGACTAACATCATGTCATGCTGATCATTTTAGAAAAAAATCCCATATCAATATCACTTATAGTTTTCAAGAAGTAGTCGCTACAAACTTGTTTTTTTAAAAAACTATTTTTAGCTTTGGTGGCCATCTTGGATTTCACATCGACGTGAATTTTTGCTAGGATCAACTAGAAATCATGGGCAAGATTCCTGTAATGTTTCATGAAAATGCATCCAGAAGTTTCAGAGGAGTAGTTGACGCAAAAAAAGTTTACAGACAGACGGACGACGGACACCGCACCATGGCATAAGCTCTGCTGATCTTTGTTCAGTAGAGCTAAAATTAGTATATGACTAATACGAAACAAATCTGATTGGTTCCGACAATTTGGCATTTGAGTACTCTGCCAACCTCCACTATATTTTCTATTGAAAATTAATATTGTGTACTGAAATCATTTTAGAATTATTTTTGGTTCAGAATCTTCTGTATCAGAAAGTAAAGAAACTCATTATTCAATGAGTAATGCAAAGACTTAAAATATTTCCTTATATATAATATATTATATAGGAGACACTCAATGTGTTCTCAAAACAGTTCCATTTTTTGCATAAAAAGGGATATTTTAAGTGTTTGCATTACTCATTGCGTAATGAGTTTCTTGACTTTTTGATTTGGCAAATTCTAAACAAAAAATAATTCTTAAGTAATATAAAGTAATTTAATAGACTGTTTCAAATAAAATTTTATATTGTTTTTTGTTAAATACCTATAAGACATTTTTATAAACACAGAGTTGCGTTTCTTTTTTCATTTAGTGTGTATTTCTACATGTATGTGTTAACCAGCATATATACATAGTTTATATTGCTAACATATCATCCCTTATTTGTAGATAGTTTTATCTTTATACGTTTACATTATTTTTAATTACTACTTCATTCCTTCATGATTCATCGGTTTTTGCGCACAATATGACCTATTTAAGTGTCGACGTGCCATAAAACACCATTCATTCATTCTTTAACGTCATTCATTTAAGCAAAATACATTCTAAATAGTATCAATATTTCCATTCATTACTTTATTTTGAACTTTCTATACTTGTGTCTACGTAAAGTCTTTTAAATAACAAGAGCTGTCGGAGAACAGCGCAGCTCGACTATTCGATTTTTCGGAGAATAATAAATTTATAGCTAGTATATACCATCAGAAAACAAGGCTACAACAATGTGGGGTGCAGTTGGAAGCACAACATAACTATGTGTAAGAACTGACCAAATCTACACAGAAATATGTAAAAAAAAAATAAAAAAAAATCGAGTTTTGAGTGGAGTGCAGGGTGGGGGTGGGTGAGAGGCGGGGGTGGATGGTGGGGGTGGTGAGGGCAACATATATGTGTAAGAAGCTATGTAATAATTCACCAAAACAACACAAAAATATGAAGGAAAAAAAAATCGAGTTTGAGTGGGGATGGGGTAGAGGAGTGGGCAACATATATGTGTAAGATAGACAAAAGCAACACAGAAATATGTAAAAAAAAAATCAAAAAAATAGTTTCAAGTGCGGGTGGGGTGTGCGGGAGGGGGAGTGGGGGGGGGGAGGCGGGAGTGAGTTGGGGGCGGGGTGGAGCGTGTAACATATGTGTGTAAGAATTGACTAAAACAACAAAGAAATATGCAAAAAAAAAAAAAAAAAGTTCCAAGTGTGGGGCGGGGTGGGGGTGGGGGTGGGGTGATGGGGGTGGGAGGTGTAAGAATTGACAAAAGCAACACAGAAATATATAAAAAAAATTATATAATAGTTTCAAGTGGGGGTGGGGTGGGGGAGGGAGGGGGTGGTGTGGAGCGGGGGTGAGAGTGAGAGGCAGGATTGGGTTGGGGGGGGGAGGGGGTGGATGGGGCAACATATATGTGTAAAAATTTACTAAAACAACAAAGAAATATGTAAAAAAAAAAAAAAAAAAAAATTCAAGTCTGGGGCGGGGTGGGGATGGGGATGATGGGGTGAGAGGCGGGAGTGTGATGGGGGTTAGCGGGTGGAGGGGGGGAGGGTTGCAACATATATGTGTAAGAACTGACAAAAGCAACACAGAAATATGTAAAAAAAAAAAAAAAAGTTTCAATTCTGGGGCGGGGTGGGCGGTGATGCGGTGAGAGGCGGGGGGTGGGGGCAGGGAGGGTTGCAACATATATGTGTAAGAATTGACTAAAACAACACAGAATTATTTTTAAAAAAAAAAAAAAAAAAAAATCAAGTGTGGCGCATGGTGGGTGGGGTGATGGGGTGAGAGGCGGGTGGGGGGGGGGGGGGGCGGGGCGGGGCATAGGGTTGCAACATATATGTGTAAGAATTGACAAAATCAACACAGAAATATGTAAAAAAAAAAAAAAAAAAAATCCAAGTCTGGGGCGGGGTGGGGGGGGGGGGGGGGAAGGTGATGGGGTGAGAGGCTTGGGGGTGGGGTGGTGGGGGCAGGGAGGGTTGCAACATTTATGTGTAAGAATTGACTAAAACAACACAGAAATATGTAAAACAAAAAAAAAAGAAGAAAAAAAGGGGGTCGAGGGGAGTGGGGGTAGAGTGGGGGGTGGGGGGATGGGGGGGGAGGAGGGAGACCATGCCCCAATATGGGTGAAGTAATAAGATGCATAATGCTATAACAAATCCCAAACCAAAGTTATAGATATATACATTCTTACATGCAAACCTAGATCTGCCTTTATTGCACATTTTATGGGCCATCACAATTTGGGTTCCATGGGAGCCCAGAATTTGCAAAAGACAAAATTACTTATCCAACCCTTTACAACATACTATAAGGAAACCAATTCCAAAATTTAGTTCAGCTAAGACAAAAAATGTAAGAGATATAGACCTGTAAACACAGCTTACACGCAAAATTTGATGTGAAACAGACATATTTAAAGGGCTATCAGAATTTGGGTTCCATGGGAGCCAAGGGGTTACAGGAACCAAAATTACTTAAGCAGCCCTTACGATAATGCTATAAGCAAGCTAATGGCCAAATTTGGTTGTGCTAGGGTAAGAATTGTAAGAGATATAGACTTGTAAACACAGCTTACACGCAAAATTTGATGTGAAATGGGGCACATTTTATGGGCTATCATAATTTGGGTTCCATGGGAGCCCATGGGTAACAGGAACCAAAATTGCTTATGCAGCCCTTAAGATAATGCTACAAGGAAGCCCATGAACAAATTTGGTTGTAGTAGGATAAGAAATGTAAGAGATATAGACTTGTAAACACAGCTTACACGCAAACCTTGATGTGGGACGCCGACGCCGACGCCGACGCCGACCCCGGGGTGATTACATAAGCTCTCTTATTCTTCTAATAGTCGAGCTAAAAAGGTTCACTCCAATTGGTCTTCTTGTACCTACATCCTGCATGTGATTGTTGTACTACAGGGAAGTAAATGTACAAACTTCCTTTGCCTACAAAAATAGTGTCAGTAGTCGAGAAACCATTTTATTTCACATAAATAATATAGATGGGTTTTCGAGCAGGTCATGCTTACTAAACATCTCGAGTTGAGAGTCCACTAACTTGGGGTATGACATAATTTTAAGCAAAACACAAGAAACATGAAAATTCCGCACAAAAAACAGGTTTTTCATAAGGTAGCTATATAGTTTTGTTCCAATAATATTTCTTTGCATATAACCTACCTACACATCAAGTTTTGGTTTAATAGCTCACTACACACTGGTCATTTCTAGGAAAACATTTTTCTCAAATAGTCGCTATTGCTTGACCCAGTGACCTCAAATGCAATCCCTTGCTTCCTTTCCATATAAGCTATCTACATACCAAGTTTCATTCCAATATCTCATTTGTAACTAAATTAGCAGGGAAATCATTTTTCTGTTTTTAGTAACAGTGACCTTGACCTTCACCTTCCATCTGGAAGACTTTCTGCCTGTGTATATTTACACTGCAACCATAGGGTGTGGCTATTCCATCTGGAAGACTTTCTGCCTGTGTATATTTACACTGCAACCACAGGGTGTGGCTATTCCATCTGGAAGACTTTCTGCCTGTGTATATTTGCACAGCAACAATAGGGTGTGGCTGTGGATGGCTATTCCACTTGGAAGACGTTCTGCCTGTGTATATATACACAGCAACAATATGGTGTGGCTATGGATGGCTATTCCATTTGGAAGACATTCTGCCTGCGTATATATACATAGCAATCATAGGATGTGGCTATGGATGGCTATTCCATTTGTAAGATTTTCCGTCTGTGTATATTTACACTGCGCACCCCAAAAAATGTAGGTCAAGGTCAATGACCTTGAAACCCTTGTATCCAATAATAAGCACTTCCTAAGACACAACTATGTCAAAAAGGAATTTTGTGTTCAAAAGATTAAAATATAATCTAAGGTTAAAACATCTAGTGCTTATTAAACTAGATCTATCACTGAAGGGGATGAACACCCTCGCTTAAATCAAACAAAGGGCCATAATTCTGTAATCAATTAGGCAATCAACAATGGGTGATGTAGAGGGGCATAGGGTCAACAGTTGTTATGTGTATATAGTTTAAACCTATTTATTTTACATCGATTGTAACGGAAGCTCTATGAACTTATCTGAATCACTCTTGATGTATTGCTGGGTAGAACTAGTACTAAGCAAATGCAGATAAAGTGTCTTGCTCAGGGACACAACGCATATAGCAATAGCGGGGATCGAAACGCATATGGAAATGGCGGGGATTGAACCCACGACGTTTCGATCATGGGTCCAACGCTCTACCACTAGACCACAGCGCTACACATATGTGTATATGAAGTTTGAGTAAAAAACATTCAAAACTGTTTGATGAATGCAAGTAATACAAATGTGTTGTGCGAGACGGGACATGACGGGACAAAAATGGACGCTACGGACAATGCGATTCCTATATGGGGTATATTAACAGTTCGTGAGAAAGTGACATAAATGTAAGAATTACTACATTATCTGCCCTTTGCTTAGAGGGTGAAGGTCATATCCGCATTGCCTATGTCATGTTTCGATGCACTAACGAAGATACAACTATAACCAAAGTTTGCATAATCTTAATTAATTATTAATTAATTACTGCTAATTTATTACTGCTAATAATGAATTAATTATTTTTAAATCCTTCAAGAATTTTCAGACAATAAGATTGTTGAAGTTTTCCAGATAAAAGTGTAACAAAAATAAATCCCACCCCGTGGCGGCCTTGTTTTTTGATGAATCAACCCGGCTTGAACAATCTTGATAGAGGCCCACCCAAAAATCATTTCTGTGAAATTAATTTGAAATCCATCAAGTGGTTTCAGACGAGAAGATTTTTTAAGATTTCCATACAGAAATATGGCAAAAATAAGCCTCGCCCTTTGGCGGCCATGCTTTTTTGATGAATCAACCCAGCTTGAACAATCTTGGTAAAGTCCACCCAAACATTATTTCTGTGAAATTATTTTGAAATCCATCAAGCAGTTTCAGAAAAGAAGATTTTTAAATGTTTTTCCATATAGTTACATAGGGAAACTGCCCCATATTTTTTAATGAATCAACGTTGCTTGAAAAGTCTTGGTAGAGGGTCACCCAAACATCATTTCTGTGAAATTATTCTGAAATCGAGCCAGTAGTTATAGAGAAGAAGGTTTTTAAAGTTTTCCAGCTTTTTTTCTTTCGATTGACATGGCAACCACAGCTCTGCATGGATTTCCATAATTTGAACAAATTTGAAAGAAGACCACCAAAGGATCATTCCTGTAAAGTTTCGTCAAAATTGGCCAAGCGGTTTCAGAGGAGAAGTTGTTTGAAGCAATTGTGGATGGACACACTCACCGACGGACGAACGGACAGACTGACGAATAAATGATACATTGTGTGACTTTTAATTTGGACAGGTTGCACTGTGTGTCTTTTTTTTTTGGCACTGTGTGTCTTATTTTTGGCACTGTGCGACTTTTTTCAAGCTGGAAACTCTCTGGGGCATTTTTTTTTCTGACTCAGGGTAGCACAAAACATTGTTTTTATGCAACTACTTAAAAATGTGTTGTGTGACTAGTCTCACAAAGTAAAAAAGTTACAGAAAGCGTCATTGGGCATCAAAAAAGTCCCACAAGGTAACAATGGTGAGAATGGACAGGATGGACGTACGGATGGACGACAAGCAATTACAATAGCTCACCTTTGAGCACTTCGTACTTAGGTGAATTGAATTGAATTGGATTTTATAGTCGCACCAACAGCTAAGGTCATATGGCGACTTTCCAGCTTCCATTGGTGGAGGAAGACCCCAGGTGCCCCTCCGGGCAATTTTCGTGCACGGGCGGGCACCTGGGTAGAACCACCGACGTTCCGTAAGCCAGCTGGATAGCTTCCTCACATAAAGATTCCTAGGCCCGAGGGATCGAACCTACAGCGGCGAGGGGCAAGTGATTTCAAGTCAGAGGCGTTAACCACTCGGCCACGGATGCCCCCGTACTTAGGTGAGCTAATAATCCTAAAATTATTTAATATTCATATTTAAGGATATTTCCAACAGTTAAGTGTACGACCCAGTTTCCATTTTTGGCAAATCAACTATAATTATCTATACAACTTAATTCATGAAAATAACAAGAAATTTAATCCCAAAAATTTGAATCAAATTACATATTACTATTCTGTATATACTGAAAGGGAAAAAAAACATATAATGGTTATGTCCGCTATATATTGTATGTATACCACGCAGGTGTTAATCAAATGGTACAGGGCTACAGTAGGCCTTTCCTTTCAGAAAGAAGATTAAACAGCACATGCCACATCAATGTTTACCCCTTCAAATTTTATTTCTGACAGAATGTGCGTTTGACTCAAGCAGGTGATTGTAAAAGGTTGCACTCTCGTAACATTAACTGCAGTACTAAAATGGCTCGAATTTTGAAAGCAGAACTTCATCATTTAGGAATTTTGTGCAACAAAGTGTACTGTGAATAACTACATCGTAGCAGTATTTGTTTTTTATTTTTTACAAAGCACAGTCATGTGACCTGTATTAGCACAATCAGGGGCGTAGCCAGAGCCTTTTGGAGAATACGCCCTTGGGGAGGATGTGGGAGGGGGTGTCCCCCTCCTGCTGGTGGGGGTCCTGGGGGCGTCCCCTGTTGTTTTTTTTGAAATTTGAGTGCAATTTCGGAGGTTTGTGGCTTCATTTGAGCGAGATTTTGGAGGCTTTTGCCTCCATTCATTAAGTGTGTTTTTAAAAATAGTGCCTCACCCCCTACCCCTCTTCAATTTTTATTGCTGATTTTAAAAAATAAGCACTTTTATTTTTTCACATTCGATTTTCTAGAGTACGGAGTACAGGAGTATGCCTGGCTACGCCCCTGACAATATAGGGTGCGTTCAGGGTTCTCCCATCGACAACTAAGTTGGTTAATTTTGGGTTACCAAAGGCCACCAATGGTAACATTTGGTACCAATAGTACCTCAGGTGTAGAGTCGTGGAAAGATTGGTTACCAACGTTCTACCTATCGGCGAACCAACAGCTAACGACGGTGACCGATGGTAGCCGATGGTTACAGTGAGTACAGTCAGTACTTTTGGTAACTAATGGGAGATCCCTGAATGCACCCAATATGACCAATATTAGCACAGTCATGTGGCCAGTATTGGCAAAGTCATGTGAGCAGTATTGGCAAAGTTATGTGACCAGCATTAGTAGCCATGTGACCAGTATTGGCAAAGTTATGTGAGCAGTATTGGCACGGACATGTGACCAGTATTGGCAAAGTTATGTGACCAGCATTAGTAGCCATGTGACCAGTATTGGCACAGACATAGTACCCATTTAAAACTGACAAAGTTATGTGACCAGTATTAGCAGTCATGCGACCAGTAATTAGTACAGTCATTTTGCCAGTATTGGCAAAGTCATGTGACAAGTACTGGTACAGACAAGTGACCATTATTGACACAGTCATGTGACCAGTGAAGTGACCAGTATTGGCAGTCATGTGACCAGTATTAGCACAGTCATGTGACCAGTATAAACACAGTCACAGTAATTACCTACACACTCTAGCCTCTTGGTTGATAATGGCCAGAAGTGTTCAGTATGCATCATGCAAATTATATATGTTAAACTTATTAATGATCAGGTTGTTTTATTTATCAAGTCCATTATACGATTACATTTCCAATTAAATAAGTTTCTCAAAATGACATCAAAAGAAATCCATGAAATTTAAACAAACTGAATTGATGAAAACAACTCTCCAGTTTCCGTGCTATGATAGACCTCGCCACAATAAAAACAACAAGCAACACCGCATTCCCTGATTATGAGTAATCACTGATTCTCTCTATACATTTCTCTCAGTGGTGCATGAAAACTATCCAGTACTCTCTCCACTACAATATGGCACTGCCATGGTTGAGAGACTTTCAGTAGTGCATTAAAACTATCCACTACTATTACCATTACCATCTAGCATTGACATGGGTGAGAGATTCTCAGTGGTGCATGACCTATCCACTTCTCTCTCCATTACAATCGAACATTTAGTTTGTAAGGGACACTTAACTGCTAATTTGTGTAATTCAAACAAAAAGATACAAATGCATGCAGATAAAGGCACATTATTCTCGAGTTAGCCACGGCGAGACTGAATCCAACAGTCAGGAACAATGCCCGACACAGCACTGATTAAGTTTTATCCTCACATGCGTATAACATTCATACATTTACTGGAACTATTTAGTTGCATATGGTCAAGTCCGTGGAATACACATTTTTAAAGGCCCGTCTCAAATTTTAAGGGTTCAAAATTAACACTAATCAAAAAGCATTATAAAGGGGTTAACCATATTGACATTTTCAATCTGGGGATATATGGTTCTTTTTAAATGGCCTGAAATTGTGTTAAACGGGTCTGCTGATGTGTTGCCATAAAACAAAATTTCAGGCACTCTGAAGAATCTAACTGCACTTCTTGTTAATTAGTTATGTATGCTACACACCAAGACAATATAGTTACAACATAAACTTTCATAAAAAAAAAAAGAGAAAAAAAAAGCGAAAACCGCTCTTTAAGTAACATACTGTTTGAAAGGAAATGTGCTAAATCTACAATTTTAACAAATTCTACTTTCCAACAGTATAATCAAGGGGGATAAATCCCGACTGTGGCAATTTATTAATAGAATATTCAAATTACTATAAATTAAGATGAAAAATACGATGCACAAATTAACTTTAGGAACTATACTGATTTTACCACAGTATTCAAAATATTCACACTAAATGTGTCTTCATTTAAAGACTTTCATCTGTTTGTTTGTCTACATTTATAATCATCTATCATCATTCTAAAACTTGTTTACTTAAATTTGTCAATCATTGGTCAATAAATAAGTCTGAGCCGGACATCCAAATCCCCTTCACTCTCTTTAATGATAAACCAGCACGGTGTTCCAAGGAACATTTGTGTCGCCTGTTGTGTGCTAGTAAGAGCAAGTAAAGGCTATAAAGTTTGGTTAGATTGTAGGTTAAAGTTTTATGAAAAACTGCCAAAACAAAAGTCAGAGTTACTGGAGATGTTTAATGACATATCTTAAGTTAAGATGAAGATATGTGTAAAGTTTTATGAACATAGGTCAAATACCTTTCAATTTATGGCCAAGTAGGGTTGCAGGTAAACATGTGACGGACGACAGATGACAGACAAAGTGATCCCTAAGTGTCTGTCATGCTATGCAGGTGACACAAAAACAGAATGTGAATGTTTCCCCACCTTGAGTGCTTTATGTAGTTTCTGCATACTGGGTGTGAGGGTGTATCTATCGTTGGATGTTAGACTCTCTGTATCACTGAACTCATCCTTCATATCAACAAGTTGATCGTACAGCGCTCGGTTCTCCTCTTCCAATTGTTGTATCACAGCATTTAGTTCCTCTCTCTGTCCCTGTAGGCCATCGTCCTTGGGTGACAGATTCTCCTATAAACAAAACATAACTATGAAATTCCTCTCTCTGTCTCTGAAGGCCATCATCCTTGGGTGACAGATTCTCCTATAAACAAAACATAACTATTTAGTTCCTCTCTCCGTCTTTGTAGGTCATCATTCTTGGGTGACAGATTCTCCTATAAACAATACATAACTATTTAGTTCCTCTCTCTGTCTCTGTAGGCCATCGTCCTTGGGTGACAGGTTCTCTTATAAACAATACATAACTATTTAGTTCCTCTCTCTGTCTCTGTAGGCCATCGTCCTTGGGTGACAGGTTCTCCTATAAACAATACATAACTATTTAGTTCCTCTCTCCGTCTTTGTAGGCCATCGTCCTTGGGTGACAGGTTCTCCTATAAACAATACATAACTATTTAGTTCCTCTCTGTCCCTGTAGCTCATCGTCCTTGGGTGACAGGTTCTCCTATAAACAATACATAACTATTTAGTTCCTCTCTCTGTCCCTGTAGCTCATCGTCCTTGGGTGACAGGTTCTCCTATAAACAATACATAACTATTTAGTTCCTCTCTCTGTCCCAGTAGCTCATCGTCCTTGGGTGACAGGTTCTCCTATAAACAATACGTAACTATTTAGTTCCTCTTTCTGTCTCTGTAGGACATCGTCCATGTGGGACAGGTTGTCCCTGTAGCTCATCGTCCTTGGGTGACAGGTTCTCCTATACACAATACATAACTATTTAGTTCCTTTCTCTGTCTCTGTAGGACATCGTCCTTGGGTGACAGGTTCTCCTATAAACAATAATTAACTATTTAGTTCCTCTCTCCGTCTTTGTAGGCCATCGTCCTTGGGTGACAGGTTCTCCTATAAACAATACATAACTATTTAGTTCCTCTCTCTCTGTAGACCATCATCTTTGGGGGTCAAGTTCTCCTATAAACAATACATAACTTATTTAGTTCCTATCTCTGTCTCTGTAGGCCATCGTCCTTGGGTGACAGTTTCTCCTATAAACAATACATAACTTATTTAGTACCTCTTTTTGTCCATGTAGACCATCGTCATTGGGGGACAGGTTCCCCTATAAACAGTACAATACTTAGAATCACATACAAACCTGATTTGCAGAAGGTTACCATACTAGCATAAATGTGATTTAACGGTGAGTCCCTTTAAAGGGACACTGTCTGTAAGTAAGCAGATATTGAGCATAGCCAAATAACTGTCTGATTTTTATTCAGTGAAATGTCTACATGAAAACATTAGCATAGACCCAGATATGCCTGTAGTAATACATTCGTGAGTTTGAAAAAAAAGAGTGTTATTTATTATTTGTAAATAATGTGGGACCCACTATATTTACATTTCCTGCTGGTCACATGACACCCATTAGCGCATTAGTTTTATATATTGTATCTCTTACGTAATACATCTGGCCCGGTTAGCGCAGTCAGTAGCGACGCTCGACTATTATTACCTGCGAGTGTAATTTTAATGTAGGTTACGAGTTGAATCCCACGAAACAGTTATTCTTTTTTTGTAACGCTATTGAATTCCGTCAAACAATCTTGATATTCAATAATGGTTGGTGTGCTATGTTTGTCAATGAATTATTTTGTGTTTTATAGGCTAAAAGTTATGGACATTATCCCTTTAAGTTAAAAATACAGATATACATTAAAAAATAAATCAAAACAAGAATATAATTTTTTTTTAGCCAAAACTTAACGAGTATAAAGTAGAGACCTTTTTCGATCAAGGTGACCTACATTTGGAAGGAATGATCATGTTGTTGTACCTGTATATGAAGACGCAGAGCAAAGGAGTATGGGTGACTTAGAAACTTTCATTCTAAATAATACGGATTTTAACTAACCACTACAAGGATATAATTGTCTTCTTTTTTCTCAATAAATCATTCCATATTATTATGGCTTTGAAATATATCTAAAGCCATAACTGAATGACATCAACCTGCATCATACTAGCTGCAGTTTTAAAAACAGTCACAGACATGGTCAATTTCGAGCCACTATGATACACGTGTTGTATATTAATTTACCTTCTTTGTGAACAGTTCACGACGCCCTGGAGACATGGTGATTCTCTGTACTGCGGGGCTGTCCTGCTGCTCAGTGACTGTCTCCAAATCCGCCAACTTTCTGGCCGTCTCAGATATCTCATCATGGATGTCAGGGTCCTGCGGGTCCTTACCAGGGGACCTGGAGTAATAGTAACAAGAGGTCAATGACCTTGAAGCTCTACTGATTGATTTTGATTTCAGGAAGTACTCGCTACAGACTTGTTTTTTGAAAATCTATTTTTAACCGTGGCGGCCATCTTGAATTTCCGGCTGACCTGAAATTTTGCTAAGATCAATTAGACATTAAGAGCAACATTCCTGTTTAGTTTCATGAAAATCCGTCAAGTAGTTTCAGAGAAGTAGTCGCTACAAGTTTTCATTATATAACTCTATGTAAACAAAGATGGCCGCTGGTAGCCATGTTTAACGTCAAATCAAAACGATTTTCGACAAGGACCAACATCATGTCATACTGATCATTTTAGAAAAAGTCCCATATCAATATCTCATAGTTTTGAAGAAGTAGTCGCTACAAACTTATTTATTTTAAATCTATTTTTAGCTGTGGTGGCCATCTTGAATTTCCGGCCGACCTGAAATTTTCTAGGATCAACTAGACATCAAGAGCAACATTCCTGTGAAGTTTCATGAACATCCGTCAAGTAGTTTCAGAGGAGTAGTCGCTACAAGTTTTTACTATATAACTCTATGTAACCAAAGATTCCCACTGGCAGCCATGTTTAACGTCGAATCAAAATAATTTTCACAAGGATCAACATCATGCCATGCTGATCATTTTAGAAAAAGTCCCATATCAATATCACTTATAGTTTTCAAGAAGTAGTCGCTACAAACTTATTTTTTAACAAGAGGTCAATGACCTTGAAGCTCTACTGATAGATTTTGATAGCTAGGTGAAGTGAAGTTTCATAAAAACTGTCAAGTAGTTTCAGAGGAGTAGTCGCTACAAGTTGAAGTTTTTACTATATAACTTTAGGTAAACAAAGATGGCCACTGGCAGCCATGTTTAATGTCGTATCAAAATAATTTTCGACAAGGATCAACATCTTGTCATGCTGATCATTTCAGAAAAAGTCCCATATCAACATCACTTACAGTTTTCAAGAAGTAGTCGCTACAAACTTGTTTTTAAAAATCTATGTTTAGCTGTGGTGGCCATCTTGAATTTCCAGCCGACCTGAAATTGTGCTAGGATCAACTAGACATCAAGAGCAACATTCCTGTGAAGTTTCATGAAAATCCGTCTAGTAGTTTCAGAGGAGTAGTCACTACACATTTTTACTATACAAACTCTTATGTAAACAAAGATGGCCACTGGCAGCCATGTTTAACGTCGAATCAAAATAATGTTTGACTAGGATCAACATCATGTCATGCTGATCATTTTAGAAAAAGTCCCATATCAATATCACTTATAGTTTTCAAGAAGTAGTCGCTACAAACTTATTTTTTAAAAATCTATTTTTAGCTGTGGCGGCCATCTTGAATTTCTGGCCGACCTGAAATTTTGCTACGATCAATAAGACATCAAGAGCGACATTCCTGTGAAGTTTCATGGACATCTGTCAAGTAGTTTCAGAGGAGTAGTCGCTACAAGTTTTTACTATATAACTCTATGTAAACAAAGATGGCCACTGGCAGCCATGTTTAACCTCGAATCAAAACGATTTTTGACAAGGACCAACATCATGTCATGCTGATCATTTTAGAAAAAGTCCCATATCAATATCACTTATAGTTTTCAAGGAGTAGTCGCTACAATCTTGTATTTTAAAAATCTATTTTTAGCTTTGGCGGCCATCTTGGATTTTGCATCAACATGAATTTTTGCTAGGATCAACTAGACATCATGGGCAACATTTCTGTAAAGTTTCATGAATATCCATCCAGTAGTTTCAGAGGAGTAGTCGCTACAAGTTTTTACTATATATATAAATGTAAACAAAGATGGCCGCTAGCGCCCATGTTTAAAGTCGCATCGCAATAAATTTCGACAAGGATCAACATCATGTCATGCTGATCATTTTAGAAAACGTCCCATATCAATATCACTTACAGTTTTCAAGAAGTAGTCGCTACAAATTTATTTATTTTAAATCTATTTTTAGCCGTGGCGGCCACCTTGAATTTCCGGCCAGCCTGAAATTTTTCTAGGATCAACTAGACATCAAGAGCAACATTCCTGTGAAGTTTCATGGACATCCATTAAGTAGTTTCAGAGGAGAAGTCGCTACATGTTTTTACTATATAACTCTATGTAAACAAAGATGGCCACTGGCAGCCATGTTTAAGGTCGAATCAAAATAATATTCGACTAGGATCAACATCATGTCATGCTGATCATTTTAGAAAAAGTCCCATATCAATATCACTTATAGTTTTCAAGAAGTAGTCGCTACAAACTTGTATTTTAAAAATCTATTTTTAGCTTTGGCGGCCATCTTGGATTTTGCATCAACATGAATTTTTGCTAGGATCAACTAGACTTCATGGGCAACATTTCTGTAAAGTTTCATGAATATCCATCCAGTAGTTTCAGAGGAGTAGTCGCTACAAATAAAAGTTTACGGACAGACAGACGGACGGACAGACGGACAGACGGACAGACAGACGGACGACGGACGCCGCACCACGGCATAAGCTCTGCTGATCTCTGATCAGTAGAGCTAAAAATCAATTTTTAGCTGTGACGGCCATCTTCAATTTCTGGCAGATCTGAAATTTTGCTAGGATCAATTAGACATCAAGAGCAACATTCCTGTAAAGTTTCATGACAATCCGTCAAGTAGTTTCAGAGGAGTAGTCGCTACAAGTTTTCACTATATAACTCTATGTAAACAAAGATGGCCGCTGGCAGCCATGTTTAACATTGAATCAAAACGATTTTTGACAAGGATCAACACCATGTCATGCTGATTATTTTAGAAAAAGTCCCATATCAATATCACTTATAGTTTTCAAGAAGTAGTCGCTACAAAATTGTATTTTAAAACTCTATTTTTAGCTTTGGTGGCCATCTTGGATTTCACATCAACATGAATTTTTGCTAGGATCAACTAGACTTTATGGGCAACATTTCTGTAAAGTTTTATGAATATCCATCCAGTAGTTTCAGAGGAGTTGTCACTACAAATAAAAGTTTACGGACAGACAGACGTACAGACAGACATACAGACGGACAGACGGACGACAGACGTTTTCAAGAAAATCCCCTCTTAATATGAGTAATTGTCTTACCAAGCCATATTAGTGTACTGACTATCCGCCACTATGGGGAGGTACTTGAGTTGAGATTTATGTCTCTGTTTTCGACTCAGGTTGTTCCTCAGTGTTCTCACAAATGCTGCTGTGTCATCCTTTGTTGTTGACTGAAATAAAACAGTTAAACATGGGCTCATCATACTATAACATAATGAACTTGAAAAACAACAAACTTATATTCACAATAAAACGACACAACTTTTTATTCAGTGTAATTCAGTATATACATATCCTCTATGTATCACATCACTCCAGCATAATAAATCTGCATAGTTCAATTGGCTGCACATGCTGCACCAAATGACACAGGGAATGTAGCAGTTAGTAACAAAAAACTTACATTTTGATCATATTAAACAACTAGACTGGTGTTCCGTGGAATACGTGTGTCACCTGTCAGTGCTGTCAGTATAACAAGGTTTTTTGGACCCAGATAAACTGGCCTGACTAAGTTTTCGTGAAGAAAAAAATGAGTATTTAACCCATATAATGACCTTCAGTTTGACCTTAACCTTTATGATTTAGTATGGCCAAGCACCTCCCACTCACTACAAGTGTGATGAAGAAATATCAAGAAATGAGAAAGTTATAGCCAATGTTAAGTTTCGTTTAGAAAAATATGAGTATTTAACCACATAATGACCTTCAGTGTGACCTTGACTTTTTATTTTAGTATTTATTTTTTACATTCAGACAGTATTCCTGTACTGGGTGACTTACATTCAGACTATTCCTGTATTACACAGACTTACATTCTGACAGTATTCCTGTATTGGGTGACTTACATTCAGACAGTATTCTTGTTTTGGGTGACTTACATTCAGACAGTATTCCTGTATTGGGTGACTTACATTCAGACAGTATTCCTGTATTGGGTGATTTACATTCAGACTATTCCTGTATTGGGTGACTTACATTCAGACAGTATTCCTGTATTGGGTGACTTACATTCAGACAGTATTCCTGTATTGGTTGACTTACATTCAGACAGTATTCCTGTATTGGGTGATTTACATTCAGACTATTCCTGTATTGTGTGACTTACATTCTGACAGTATTCCTGTATTGGGTGACTTACATTCAGACAGTATTCCTGTATTGGGTGACTTATACGAGGGGTGTTCGAAAAGAAATGCAACTGCACGTATATCTTGCTACCCACGGGATTCCCGCGTGTCAAATTTTACATGTATATCACTGAAGCCTTTATGTATATGTCCCTAAATTTTGGCTAGTTCTCATTCAATCGGTTGAAAGTTATATCGTCGCAAAGTACCTGCAGTCGATATACTAAATCAAAAGTATGGTAGGAAAACGTACTGTTAATGTAACGGAAATACGCGCTTACATTGGACTATGTGCAAAAAACATTTATAATGAAATATGTGATAGTTATGGAAAGGATGAAATGTCATATAGCACTGTCACAGGCTGGATTAAACGTTTTAGAGCCGGCCTTGGATTCCTATATTGGGTGACTTACATTCAGACAGTATTCCTGTATTGGGTGACTTACATTCAGACAGTATTCCTGTATTGGGTGACTTTCATTCAGACAGTATTCCTATATTGGGTGACTTACATTCAGTATTCCTGTATTGGGTGACTTACATTCAGACAGTATTCCTGTATTGGGTGACTTACATTCAGACAGTATTCCTGTATTGGGTGACTTACATTCAGACAGTATTCCTGTATTGGGTGACTTACATTCAGACAGTATTCCTGTATTGGGTGACTTTCATTCAGACAGTATTCCTGTATTGGGTGACTTACATTCAGACAGTATTCCTGTATTGGGTGACTTACATTCAGACAGTATTCCTGTATTGGGTGACTTTCATTCAGACAGTATTCCTATATTGGGTGACTTACATTCAGACAGTATTCCTGTATTGGGTGACTTACATTCAGACAGTATTCCTGTATTGGGTGACTTACATTCAGACAGTATTCCTGTATTGGGTGACTTTCATTTAGACAGTATTCCTGTATTGGGTGACTTACATTCAGACAGTGTTCCTGTATTGGGTGACTTACATTCCGACAGTATTCCTGTATTGGGTGACTTACATTCAGACATTATTCCTGTATTGGGTGACTTACATTCAGACAGTATTCCTGTATTGGGTGACTTACATTCAGACAGTATTCCTGTATTGGGTGACTTTCATTCAGACAGTATTCCTATATTGGGTGACTTACATTCAGACAGTATTCCTGTATGGTGACTTACATTCAGACAGTATTCCTGTATTGGGTGACTTACATTCAGACAGTATTCCTGTACTGGGTGACTTACATTCAGACAGTATTCCTGTATTGGGTGACTTACATTTGGACAGTATTCCTGTATTGGGTGACTTACATTCGGACAGTATTCCTGTACTGGGTGACTTTCATTCAGACAGTATTCCTATATTGGGTGACTTACATTCAGACAGTATTTCTGTACTGGGTGACTTACATTCAGACGGTATTCATGTATGGTGACTTACATTCAGACAGTATTTCTGTACTGGGTGACTTACATTCAGACAGTATTCCTGTATTGGGTCACTTACATTCAGACAGTATTTCTGTATTGGGTGACTTACATTCAGGCAGTATTCCTGTACTGGGTGACTTACATTCAGACAGTATTCCTGTATTGGGTGACTTACATTCAGACAGTATTCCTGTATTGGGTGAGATGACTTGTGCTTCTTCTTGGTCTTGCCAGTAAAGAAACACGTTTGGCAGAGGTCAAAATTAAAACACTTCAGACATTTGTACCTGAAAACAAAAATGAAACGAAATTGACATTTATTTGAATTTTAACTATTCTACATTAATACGACTTAAACGTTATTTAGAGCTTTAAAGTGACACATGGCAATCTTGAAGATTTTATTAGACATTACAGTTAGCATCTCGATCTATTTATTTAATATTATTTTTATTTTAAAGCAGTTTGCATATAATTTATTAAAGTTTTGAGATTTTGATTTGTCTCTGTTATTCTACCAAAAGCTTAAATATAGCAATGGTGTAATAAAATCGATGGTTAGTAATATGCAGAAACAATTTTCTTTGAAATATTCTTATAATTAATAATACTGACAGAAAAAATGCATGTCTGTAGGAAAACTAACGAGACAATACAGTTTAAAAAAAAAAGAGTAGTTTGCTATGTGTCCCTTTAAAGCATTAATATTTACGTTTGAACTGTAATTGCATTCATGAACCCATCAAAAACAATAAATGTTCATTTACTCATGTACAACATTGGACCACAGTTATGTTGTGAGGTCAGAGTAGTATGGAAAAATAATATAGATTCAAGGAAAAAAATTACTGAAAATAGCAACTATAAATATAAGGAATGAATTTTATTTTCTGAACGTTTATTTATCTAGAGTGACACGAAGAGAGAAGGTGAGACGATCCATCAGACAACCAGTACTATTGAACCTGTAATGTGCTTAGGGTTACCTCCCCTTTCAACAGATAGAGCAGTCGTACAACCAAGCTCGTACAGAACTATAATGTAAAGAATTGATTTTTTGTTTAAGGACTTCCTCCAGTTCTTTTACATGACCCCCCAATCCCCCCCTCCCCTCACCCCTCCCCCACCTCCCCACTCCCCATCACCCGGAAAGATAGACTCCAATACAAACCTGAATCCGACAATTGGACACGTTTTACATACACTACATTTGGCCTCATGGTGAACTGAAAGACAGGAAATAATGTCATTTAATGTCATATTATGTTTCACTCACAATCAATACTTTGACAGTCCGCTATATACTTGTCAATAGAAGTGAACCACTCAGCAGGGAGCAATGTGAACAGTGTTACTATTTTACTACTGTAGAGCTGCACTGACACAACATATTATACATGAAGATAGGAATCTGTGTATTAGGGCCCCAAATCTGTAAACTAGATGTTGGATCCAAAAACAGATCCGACCTCTTTTCCACCATGATAATAATATATGTATGAAGTTTGAGAAGACATATGGTAAAGAACTAAATTGTGTGCATTTTTGTTATTTGCCATCCTAGTGTCAATATGTCCTTTACCTTTGACCATAACTAAAAACACATTGTAGCTACTAGGTTTTCAGTTTGGTAAATTATACTTCACAGAACAGAACTCATCAAGCAGAAAATATTTTTCTTCTTAGGATGGATATTACTTTGTACCTGTGTAAGCATTAAATTTAACCACTCACCGTTCTCTGTAGAGACCACTCTATGGAATGTAGGCAGCCAGACGAGGGTCTGTGGTTCTTTATATAGCCATCTATAAAACACATCCTCTGTTATACCTCCACTCTCCTTGCCCTAGATTGGCAAGAAATAATGGCTATAAATAAATCCTATAGTGATAATACAAGTAGAATTCTATTCTGAACAGAGAACCATTCTTCATCTCTATCTCTCTCTATCTCAACTCCCATCACTTCCATCATCCAAATCATAGCTGACTGACTCTTGTGTCTTCAACTCAATTTTACTCACCTGCCTAAATGCCCTCCATCACCCCACTCCTCTTAACATTTTGCACCTCTTTCCTGTCCCATTATCTCTTCAGTCTTTTATTATGAATCTTTGCATTTGCTCTTCCTTCTATTACACTTCACAGCTCAAGCCTTCCCATCCCTCAATACCCCATCACAATACACAGTTCAAGCACCTCCCACTCACTACAACATCACAAGCACCCCCTCACTACCCCATCAGAATACACAGTTCATGCACCTCCCCATGCCTTCCCCCATCACAAGACAAGCCCTCCCGCCTCACTACAACATCTCAATACAAACACAAGTCCCCCTCCATACCCCATCAAAATACACAGTTCAAGCACCTACTCCTCCTCTCCCCCATCACAATACAAGCCCTCTCTCCTCACTATGACATTGCAAATCACAATACAAGCCCTCTCTCCTCACTATGACATTGCAAATCACAATACAAGCCCTCTCTCCTCACTATGACATTGCAAATCACAATACAAGCCCTCTCTCCCCACTATGTCATTGCAATTCACAATACAAGCCCTCTCTCCTCACTATGACATTGCAAATCACAATACAAGCCCTCTCTCCTCACTATGACATTGCAAATCACAATGCAAGCCCTCTCTCCTCACTATGACATTGCAAATCACAATACTAGACCTCCCGTCTCACTATGACATTGCAAATCACAATACAAGGAGTATTATTAAATTCAAAGACATAAAGTACATTTAGAGACATGTAACTATGACTGTCATAGACACCTACCATCTGACAGCAACTAGCCACAGCAGGTTCACATGTCCTCCCAAATGCCACACTCTCATGGAGGAAATCTGGTAACTGAAGACGAAATAAATATGCATGTATTTGTGACTAAGACTAAGAGACATCTTAGAATAGAAAAATTCCGTGTTTTGGGATATATGACATTCATTTTGGTTTTAGGCACTGACATGATTGTCTAAAAATTGTCTTTTCATGGACCCGGATGGAAGGTCTTTTCATAAAAAAGTCAATGATAGTTTCAGCTGTATATACAGTCGAACATCGGTAACTCGAACATTGATTCCTCGAATACCACGGGTAACGCGAGCACATTCTCCGATCTTAGCACAACTCCTATATAATGTAATTTACCCTTGGTTGTTCAAATATTATTTCTTGAATACCACCCCAAACTCAAAGGCTTTTTATGATGCGGAGATCCGTTTATGCCATACTAATGTGTGGTAATAGCCACCGGAAGCTTGAAGGTGTGATCCGTTGCCATGAGACATTGGCCATTGATATTACACGAAGCGTAAATTCAACAGAGGCGTGAAAGAAAACCAACAGGTGTGAAAATTATGTTCGATTAGCGATAATAAACAGATGAAATGTTTAATTTGTGTGAACTTATTTTATAAATAATTACAATCAATTAAACACATTTGATTTTCTGATCAAATAAAGTGTGTTGATTGTTTTTAATAAAAAATATAAAATAATAAATGTGTTCACTTTTTAGAGAAAAAATTGTCATTAATTAGGTAAATACATTTGCAAGTGATTACTGATCAGTAATTTTTTGGCTACACGTGTTTATAAGGAGACTGTATAAATGTCATATTGTATAAATGTTTATTATAACTTTGCTCAACACACTATTATTTTTTATCTGATTTGTTTGTATATTCTATTCAATTATATTCAACTCATTATTCTGACTTCGAGTCTGTATGAATTGCGCTTTTTCCATAAATAAATGCTTATTAACGATAAAAAAAACTCCACATTTTTGCATTTTTTTTTTTATTTTCCTGGTAATAACTACATTTAAATACTAGTACATCTGTTATTCGGTTTAAACAAACATGCAAGCAAACAAGAAGCAAATAGAACATATTGAGAAAGATTAATAATGTACATATGAAGCACTGTTTTCGGACGGTACACAAGTTCAGATAGATAATTTTTAACTTGATTTCTGGAACGCACCAATTTCTCGAACATATTCCTATAGTCCCCGTGACTTCGAGTTACCGAAGTTTGACTGTACATGCATTATCATCTGTCCACACTCCGAACAGCTACAGCAATGCAACTGAGCTTTAGCTATGGTTAAATCGATTTCAAATTTCGACATTACTACCAGTATGTATAGTGGAGAGTTGTTTTTAAAAAAAGGGGGTATTTGGTGGAGATTGGAAATTTCAACATAAGGTATAACTGTTTTAATAGGAACCAACGTCACAATTAAAACAGTTATACAAGAGGGCTGGTATTTATCAAATCATGAATATCATTGACATTTTGTGCATTGTTCTGGCTATATTAGCCTCTATTCCTATTGCTGCATGTTCATCAATGTATATGGATATACCATCCATGGTGAGCAGATGGCTCTTATTCATTTGGGGGCAAGTCGGTGAATGGTTAATGTCACCATGATTTGACCACGAAGACCCTTGTCTGCACTATTAGTTTTTAACCAAATAAAGGTCTCTGGTTAACACAAGCATCTTACCTTCATAACAGACTCCAGGAATGTTGTCAGTACTCGTGTACTTATGTAGGTACTGGGGTCATGTAACTCTTGGTAGAAAACTGTAATAAGAAACCATTTTATAACATGATTGCTGGGCTCTTCATTGGACCAAAAAATGTTTAGCCATTTTGGCTAAACCACCTCAATTTTCTTTAGCCAATGGGATTTTTGTTTAGCCATTTTTGGTTAAGCTTTTTTTAGCTATTTTAGCAGAATTTAATACAATTTCCGATTACGTATTTGTATAATTTTCTTATCATTAATATATATGTATATATATTAAACCAAGTTGAATGATATTAATTCTTTGACAGTTTCTAACAGTTAGATGGTTACATGAACATGGTTAAAACTTGATTTTAATATGTTGGCTCTATTATCACATGTTCCAATGATGAATGTTGTAAGAAAACATAATTTTAAACATACATGCAGGTTCATTTTTATGACCTTTTTTATATGTTGGTGCGTCGTGAAACCCTTCAATCAATCAAGCAATCAATCAATCAAGAAAGCAACCAAGCATGTACCCATGATATGGAAAAAACGGACGACAGTTATCGTTCTGTTGTTTACATGTACGTATCATGGGCTACTTTCAGTTTTGAATAACGGAGTTACAAAGTCATTATTTTAGTATTTTAATAATACGTCTTTGTTTCGTTTACGCGCTGTTTTGCGTTGTTGTTGTTATTGAAAAATGCAACTTCGGCGAGCTCTTGTTGGGTTTACAATTTTCCTCCAGTGTAGGCACACCAAGTGAGTTGCAGTTAGACGTCGCTATGTAAAAATAAGCCGTGTGTAATATAAAGCGCAATTGTCGTAACACAGTCTATAGATTTTAGCTCTTCTGTAAACACCGAGAACCAGTCAAGCATTTTTCAGAAAAGATGGCCGCGCCCACGAACTTGTTCCTTTTGCTACTTTCGCCAATTTCGCCAATACCAGCCGTCAGTTTACATGGGTTAAAATGACTTTAGCCAAATTGGCGAGAGCACTTGACAAAAGTTTCACCATTTGCAATTTGATTTCGCCTATGGCGACTGGCGAAGGCAAATGAAGAGCCCAGGATTGTATTGTATTTTTCATTAATAAAGACATTAACAGGAGTACACATATTGCTCTATGATGTGGTACTGTCATCGTAATCATGTTATACTGAAAACCAAGCTTTTAGCATCCTTTTTTATTTTAATGTGTTCATAAAGTCCCTGTTCTATGGAAGTCTCATGATTTCACTTTGATTTGAACGTATGAACAAAAAAGTCAATTATACAATTTGAAAGAATGCTTTTCGAAGTTGTATTTTTTATAGGGCTGTTTGAAACTTCCAAGGCAGGAAAGTATTTATAGAACTTTTATTGACCACTTAAAATCTTACAAGCTCTCCTACCACTAATTTAATAAGACTTTTGAGCCCAGACTGTGTGCACTGTTATATGGAATGTTAACCATTAACCCGCTAAGCACAACTATGATAGCCTTTGCGTCACTAGCAGGCTGATCAGGGTTTACAATGTCCAGCTGCTGATCAGTCATTTTTTCACCAAAACACCCCTTTGTCATATAAATAGAATGGTCTCAAGAAAGAACAGTCGATTATATATAATATGTAGTGGGTTCAGGGTTAAGTTTTGATATTAGTTCTCTGTACTTCTGAACCCAGACTGTGACCATGACATTTTAATAAACAACTATATCACCCTCTAGTGGCAGAGAGGGATAGAATCTTTATAACCAGAAATGGTTTAATGAAACTTGACAAAAAGTATGTATATAGCAAAGGTAAACTTACACCTGTATGTCTCCGTCAACTTAGCAGTGGATAAGATAGCCAGTATAAACTTCACAGACATCACTTTCAGAAAACCAGTTTTATTCCTATAAAAAACATGTGTAAGAGATGTAAAAACCAATTTAATTTTATCACAAATTCTACTTCCGTATGCTAAATTGTTTTCATTGTTAGAAAATAAAGGTACTGGGTTTATATTATTGCGATATATAATTAATTAATTTATAAGGTCTTTTCATTTTAGGATTTGATAGCAGTGGAAGAGAAGTTATACACAAAAAAATAGGTTTAACATTTTTAAAGCGCTTAAATGGTCCTTTTGCCATTGACTATTCCAAGACTGAACCACAACAACCATATCTAATTGATATCTTATACCGGTATATAGTTTCTTATTCCAGTTTACATAATAGTATATTAGCCAGTCCTTTTCAAAATGCTGACACACCTTCAGAGCTGTGCAATGTTTTAAACAAAACATCAGAAAATTGTATGCTTATTTTAAGAAATGCCAGGTTAACCATTGTCTTAAATATCATGCCTCATTACAAGCAATAACTTGATGGCAACATGCTTGCATTCACCGCAGTTATAACATGTGAAAGCTGGTGTCATAGTGAACTTACGGATCAAACAGGTTCAGTAGCAGATTCAGCGTGACATCTGCCAACATTTCTGGTTCATCCTGTTTAGCGTGGCTGTCATGAGAGTTTCTGTACATGTTAACAAGTAGCATCAGTAGGTCATCACAGTGGATGGACTCCCACGTCCCTTCCGTGTGCCCCAACTCCTCAAACTCCTGCCGGATTGTGTATAGCTCTACTTGGTGTACTGTAAACAAAATGTGAAATGTGTAAATCCCAATTGTAATTGAAAGTGACAAAGAATTGTTCTAATTTGTGATTACCGCAGATTTGCAATCTGTTTCAAAAAAAAAAAAAAGGGACAAACGGCGATCAATTTTGATCAATTTTCTTTAAAGGGACACACGGCAACCTGGAGTTGTATATCAAGCATTAAAATAAGCACCTCAATTTATTAATCCCGTATCATTTTGACTTTAAAACGGCTTGCATGTAATTAAATAAAAAACTGAGATTTAAATTGTCTTCGTTATTCTATCAAATGTTTAAATATATTAGTTGTGCAATATTATATATAGTTATTAATATGTAGAAACAATCTGCTTTGAACTATTTTAATAATAAATATTAATGACTGAACAAATACAAGTTATGAAGGGAAACTAACGGGATGCTGTGAGTTTTTAAAAAAATCAAGATTGCTGTGTGTCCCTTTAAAAATTAGAGGTTTTATGGTTATTACTCTACACCACTTGAATAATGGAAAATCATAATCAATAATAACTGAAATAGTTCACTTTTTTATATTTATATTTTGCATTATTTAGTGTTTAACAAAACATGATTTCATTTTCCAACTCCTCTAGTTAAATATTCACATGTTTTTTAAAGGGACACATGATGACAATCTTGATTTTTTTAAAAACTCACGGCATCCCATTAGTTTTTTAACATAACATGCATTTATTCATCATTAATATTAATTATAAGAACAGTTTAAAGCGTTTTTGTGTATAATTAAATTGATTATATTTCACCAATAATATATTATATCTATGGTAGAATAAAACGAAAAAAAGGAAACCAAAAACACAGCACAACAAACGAGCCTATATTCACGTTTCCATACGGTTGGTGGGTTTTCTTACGTTTATGGAAGGACCGAAGATGTATATAATTCTATATACAGTACTTCTTCATTAGTGTTTTCGAAATTACACCACTATACCAAAGGAGAAAAGATGTTTTTGGAACTGTACCACAAGCCTGCCATTTTTCGGAACTGTACTAGCTACCTGCCAATAAATAATGGAACTGTACCGTACTCCTGCCATTTTTCAATACCCAGTCGTGTTTAAAAACCCACAATTATTTTAATAAAATGTTCTGAGGGCTAAAATTTGGAAAGTTTATTCAGGAAAGATTATATTTTATGGCAGTATGTCCGAAATCTCTTAAACTTGACTATTTACCGAGTACCAGGTCTCTAACTTTCTACAATCACATTTTTTAGCTTAATTTCAACATTTAACCTACCGTAACTCGCAAAATATAGGTTCAAATTTCACGGGAATCAGGTGACATACACAACATTCCTTCCAAATTAAAATGGCTGATTCACTTTTTGCCGAACCGTGCCTACTGCTGACGGTAATCGGGTGTGATAAATCACGGTTAGACATTAAATTGCATGAGAAAATGGTGTTATTCATTTTTTGTCAAGTGATGAGGCCCTCCCAATACAGCTTTTGTATGAAGCCAACATATTGAAACATCAAAGCAGGTTTTTCATTAGTTGTGTTCTGGTTTATTTTAAGGATTATCAACAATGTTTTGCATTTAGTACAGCTAACTTGTTTAATTTGCTGTTTTTTTCTTCATAAAAGTCAAGTTCAAAGTATTATAAACTGCTATACCGTATGTACTGTTCAATATAACAATGCTATTAACAAAAACACGTTACTAGGGCCTCAATTAATCGGCCAGGTAGCATGTTAGCCGTAAATAAGCAAGCTTTCCATGCTTTTTCAATGACCATTTAGCGTTGGGAAATAGATCCTTAAGATTGCCGCATATCCCTTAAACAAAAAGTCAACAAAGTGTCTTCGCTTTTCTTTTTCTTGTTTTTCTTAATTTTCTTCTTCTCTAATGTAAATCGAATAATTTGTTTTTTCTACCTCAGTTTACCTGTATTTTTTCCTGCCTAAGCTAAAACACTTGTTTGAGGACAATAGAAATTAAGTCTGTCGTGTTTATGAACTAGACTCACAATGCAGCTGTTTCTGAAGCTGTCGTATTTTCAGCGATGTTCTGTAAGCAGCATACTTCACACTGTCATGCTCTCCTGTAAATATAGACACGCACTCAGATCAGTACTCTGGTTCATGTGTATGCAGCTGATACAACATTTACAACAACACATTTCAAACAGTCCGACTGGTTTCTTGAGTGAATTATTATGTCTGATTTGAAAACAGACAACCCATGTCTTTAACACTCAGTTACTAATAGTGCCATATGAAATCAAAGATTTTACTTTCCAAAAACAGGTTCAATTTGTTGCTAGAAAAGTTGTGTCATTTGCCTTCTTGTGCGTAAACCAATCAGAATGAATGATTGATTGGCAAATATTTGGAAACTTTCTGAATGTAAAAAAGGAGGGTGTTTCCCACCTCCCCCACGAGTACTGAATACTCTCTAATTTAAAGGTGAGTACTGAATACTCCTTCATTTTAGACCCGAGTACTGAATAATATTTAACATGAATTTCTTCATAAAAATTAACCAATTTGCTATTTATTCATCTAATTTTATGAAGATGTGATATAAAAGGACATTTAAACTATATTAAAGGTTGTATCTCACCGTTTTGCTGTTTTGGGATCAATCATGAAATCTAAATACGATGTCCTTTGATTTTTGTGGATTTCAACAGGTTTTTTTTACATAGAAAACATAGTTTGAAGGCATGTACCTTTGAAGGCATGTACCTATTTTTTATGCTTACTGAATACTAAATAATGTAATTTGCGGGTACTGGTACCCGGGCTGTGGGTACTGAATACTCTCTAAATTTGCCCTGAATACTGCGTACCAAAAGGGGGAGGAAACAGCTTCCAAAAGGGTACATAACTATAGGGGAAGCTGAATTTCAAAAACAAAAACTTATTTACTTTACGACTGACTCTAATTAAAATAGTCTGACTTAAACCAAAGCCAATATTGCTCATCATCAGTCTTTTCTTTTCTCCTTTTTAAAAAAAAAAGTTGAAATAATTCTCTTTTATGAACATGCACATGACCTGTTGTGAAATATATATCAGAAAGTAATATCACCCCAGACTCATTAGAAATGTATCCTCTTTTGTTCCCTAGTGCAGTCTACCTCAACTCAATTTTCAATCCACTGCAAGTTAGAGATATTTGAGTAAAAATATGTATTAATGAGTTAATGAATCCGTATATATACTCAACAAAAAAAAGAAACTTCCGCAACTTTACCCATACATGTAGACACAATGAAAATACATTTTGTTTGGTCTTATATGTTAATACCTTTGTTAAAAGGCCAGCACTGTCATGAAAGCAATTTTCCTTGAATCAAAATTGTATGCACAGTTATTCCCCTTGTTTTGGTTTAAACAGCATTTCCGGGTCTTGTGGTCGTTTAAACTTTGATTTAACACAGTTTTGTTCTATTGAAATAAACAGAAGATAACCTCAGCACCAAAAAGACGGAGAAAGTAAGCTGACCTGCACTCACTTTTGCGCCATACAGCTTTCAAGAATGAATATTTTCAGATTACTACCCTTTATAATACAAATATAGTGATTTCGCAATTTGAATAAAACATGTTTTACTTATATTGCCTATTGATGCTGCCTTGTTGGTTAGAGATTAGATCATGGCGGGGATTTAATGGGATGACAATAGGTTAAGTGTGAGGTTTGGTGCACCCTAGAACCGGTTAAAAACCCCAGTGGCCTTTGTTGCCACTGACCGTTCCAAGGCGGTAGCCCTATTGTCAACCCTTTTGTTTGTGGTGTCTTTTGCATTTTTTTTTTCTTTTGCCTTATCGTTTGTCTGTTTGCATGTTTGTTTTTGTGTTTTGTGTTTTGTGGTTAACTGTCATCCTTGAATGCTGCTTTCCCTGTCCGATATTTTTATCTTTCTTTAGCAGCAACACACTAACTCTGTTTTTTGATGATTATTAATATTGATCAGAATGATTGAGTGATAAGTATAAAATGATGAAATTGTATCTAGATCGGTGTACAAAGTATAACAAAGTCATCCCTATGCAAATCACAGCTTAAAATGCGGAAGTTTTTTTTTTTGTTCAGTATACAATCTAAGTATGGATGGTCCAGTACAGCGTTTTATCATCTATTATTATGTGTTTAGAAAAAAAAAAGTAAATTTGTAATTATCAATAAAATATGATGATATAAAATTGTATTAATTAATAAATCTTACTGAGCCCTTCCACAATCTTGAGCCAGTATGGATGGTCCCAGGAGGTTCTCTCAGTTTTATGACTGAAAATAAGTTATTACAATTTACAAACTTTACGTTACAGCATTCAATACAATTTCACAACAGAAAGTTCTCTAAGTTCAAGACAATATGAAACAACAATTTTTTAATATGTGAATCATGCTATGTCTAGGTTGGGTGTTTATTTTTTTTACAATTTACAAATCATGCACTGCCTGGGTTGATTGTAGGTTTTTGTAAATTATAATCCAAGAATCATGCACTGTTTAGATTGAATAAATGTACATATATGTCTATTTTAGGTTTATAATCTATGAATCATGCACTGTCTCAGTTGAATTCGTTTGTTTGTTTAAAATCTACGAATCATGCACTGTCTGATTTAAAATACGTCTATTTAGTTTATAAGCTATGAATCATGCACCTTCTGAGTTGAATACGTCTATTTTAGTTTATAATCTATGAATCATGCACCGTCTGAGTTGAATACGTCTATTTTAGTTTATAATTTTATCTATGAATCATGCACCGTCTGAGTTAAATACGTCTATATTAGTTTATAAACTATGAATCACGCATCCTGTCTGAGTTAACATCAATCATATTTTTATATGCATGATTCAGATTTTACTTGCCCTAGTTGGCATGCCTTTAATTAGTATTATAGGTATGTTTCTGTACTAGCTGCCAGTATATTATATTTCCATGTAAAGAAATAGACAACCTACTTGATGTAGTATGGTACACCATTGCTGGTCTCTGTCCTTTCCCAGCCATCTACAATCTTCTCTAAAAAAGACAAACAAAAGAAACATACATAAAACCTAAAAAGGAAAGTTGATTCTTGCTCAGCTGGAGCAAAGGAAAATACTAATACTTCACGTTCTACAGACTGATGGCCCCAGACTTTGCCTTTTCTGTTTATCACCACAAAAAAATGGATTTGATAGCTTGTATTAAATCAGTGTCAAACAATTGTTTTTATTCCAGATAAACCCATCCACAACCTAAGTCCTTACCCTAATCCTAATTAACCCTAAACCTTACCGTAACAAAAATTTATGTTCAAAAAAATTAGTGGCAGAAAACTTCAGAAGGATAAAATACTTTCACAGTACCTTGAAATTCGAAACGATGACCTCTGGTATGAGACGCAACTATGCTAAGGCCAAATAAAATTATACCTGAGTTTACTGTAACCCGACCGACCCGCTGAAAACACCCCCGACTCATTTTTTTTTTTTTTTTTTTTTTTTAAATAATTATGTTCACGCTATCACGGCCGACTCATGTGCTCATTGTCCTGCTGTTGGAACTGACCCTCTTCCGGACTTGCGAAAAATCAATTAAACTGTTTTACCCCTTTGCAATAATTGCAAGTGATTGGGAAAAGATCCAGTTGTTGCCATGCCTTTTGGGAAACAATAACACATGTATACACAATTTCATATTGTTATCTATTGTAGTTTTTAAAATACCACATTGTCCCATTCATCAAAGCTCATCGCCACCTTAAATTAACTTCGCCAAAAAATAAAATAAAAAAATAAAATAAAATAAAATGCCTACCTACCTACCCAATTTTTTTCAGCAATGTTACAGTAAACACAGGTATAATTTTATTTGGCCCAATATCCTGGTTTTATGGGCTCTTTGATGGCTTAAGCATTATCTAATTGCCAGTTACAAAAAACAGTGTATTTCAAATTCAAAAAGTTTCACTAGAACTACAACTATATCATAAAACATTCATGAAATAAGAACTGAATGTATTCTATCTTAATATGTTCACATTTGAAACATTATGGAGGGTACCCATCGTGTATGTCTGGTGAACTAAATTGTATGTGTTTGACAGTGTTCCTACATGCATACAATTATAATTTTTACTAAAATATTATGCTGTAACAACTAGAAATCATAAACTTACCTCAAGATAGTATTTTTAATATATTCTCATGGACGTAAATATTCGCAAACTTTTATTTAAAGGAGTTTCGCAGAAATACTGTCTAGGGTTACATTGATTTGATAGCGTGTACACACAGTGTACTGTAAAGAGGGAAACAAACATGAATTGAATTGAATTGGGTTTTAAGGCGCACCAACACATGAAAAGGTTATATGGCACCTAACAGGCATGAACATGCCAGGCTCATCTTCCATGTACATCGAGATAAAATATGGAAAATGGGCTTAGAACCTTCTCACCCTGAACTGCAGAGTTGCTGCAAATTCTATCGTAGAAACTTTATTTACGCTGGAGCCACGTTTATTGTTTTTCTGCCACTGCTCTTTTGATGCGAGCGAGATAGCACCTGAAACAATGCAGGGATTATGATGAAGACCTTTAATGAACATGAACAAAAAATGATAAAATGAACATGAATTTGGGGGGATTTTACCTCTCTGCCTACCCCTCCAAAGGGATCTGCAGTGGCCCTATTCTTTGCCCCGTGACCAAACGGGGGCACCCGGGAACGACATATTTTTGTAATGACAATGATTGTCAGCGCAGAAGAACATTGTATTAGTAAGTTGTTTGAAGGGAAGTTTTGGGATTAGTGTGTAAAGGGAAAATGTGTTATCATAAATAGAGTTTTCTTTTTTCTTGCAACAAATTGATCAAACTTCCCAAATGTACATTTTTCTCAAAAACATTAGCAATGTCACTGTATTGTGTTTGTGAACACATCTTATGAACTCTAAAATCATGTGCAATCTGAAAAAAATAAGAGAAACGAAGACCATCGAAAACAAAACACGTCGAAAACGCGTGAAGACGGGATACTATTGCCAACCACTGCATATATGGCTCAAAACTACAAACTTTTTCACACTGTCCATATTTTGTACCATACAAAATATTGGATACAAAAAAATTACAAAAAAAACAGGCCAACATTTTTCATGAGTTCATTTTTTTGTACCCAGGCACAACTGGTTACATTGGATACAAAAAAATGTAACATTTGAACAGGAATGCCCTGAGCATGTGATTTGAAAGCAATAAAAATACACACACAAATTGATATTAAATAAAAGCAATTTGTAAAATTAAAACTACTTTACCATAAAAACTAAAATCTGTGTCCATTTTTGTAATAATTTCAGCTGTATTTAAGTTAAAAATTTAGTACAGATTGTACAAGTTAGCAATCCAACTGCATCCATGGAATACTGCAATTGCAATTGCTGAGCTCAAATAACATGTTACTTTCAAACAAATTCAGCTGCCACAAATTTAAAAAATCTGTTATTGTTGTTCGATGCAGTCTTTGTCAAAAAACGCTTATTGAAAAAATAATAATCAGGGGAGATCAATCTACTTGATTTATTTTTTATCTTAAAGCGCTCCATGCACACTGATTGTTTTAATTATTTTGTTATAAAATATTTTAAGATCTTGATAAAGACAACTTAGGTAAGTTCAATATATGATTTAAATAAATGCATATGACATTTTTAAAGGATATGTAACTTTGCACGTATCAATTATCTACAAGTTGAACAGTATACAAAAATAAACCTGATTTTGCTCACATTTATTAATGAAACTATTGAAAGAAGTGGGTGGGGTAAACAAAAATGCCTCGATAACAAGAAAACTGTTGCAAAGCAGCATTAATACATTGAATGATCTAGACTGAATCAGCAAAAGATAAGAAAAAGTCTCATTTTCAAATAGTAAGTATGCAGAGATTCATAAGGACAAATAGTCAAATCCAGGCCCCAAAACAACGTCGCAACTGTCAGATGACGTCACAATATTGAAGTCACATCACTTTTGTTTTCGTAAGTTGGATGAGATTTCATTCAGAAAAAGCTGTAAAATACAGGTGTCATTGTGTATTTTTCGCGAGGCGTACACACTTGGTTTTTATTGTTTTTACGGCTCTCTTTACTGGGCATTCACATCGGCCTTATTAGTGTACACCCTGCATCATTCTATCTGTTTTATGACAACTGTTCACTGGACGCTTAACTTGCCGTAAAATGTCAAGCGCTTCAGAGATCCAGAAATATCAAAAACAGGTAGAAAGCTCCCCAAATGCATGCGCAATGCTTCGGCGAAGGGTGGTTTTCTAAAAAAATATGTTTAAGTATAAATTATATTTATTTTACACCATCGTACCATTGGTAATTGTGTTTGGTTTCATTTTTTTTTACATAATGTATGTGGTACGGTGGTAGATAGAAAGGTAGTGGGTTCGATCTTTGCCGTGGCCTTGTTACTTATTTCTGAGCAAGATATTTAATCCACATTGCTTAGTACTGATTCTACCCTGGAAACATGCACATAATCTTCGAAAGAGGGTGTTGCAGTATTAGTAGATAGATATAATATCTAATGATCATCATATTGCTTTAATAGTGTAATTTTGTAAACATTCACTCCAAGATTTTGTAAACATTTACTACAATTCAGACAAAGCTTGTGCCCCATAACTGACCACAAATATGACTTTGCAACCTACTGTTCACACCCTCCTTGAATGAACAGGAACCAGATGGTTGAAGTACCCTGTGGTAGTGGCCTTGTTTTCCCAAATAATCATAACCTGTAAAATTAAAGTATTTTCATTTTCAGGTTTGAAAATGAGCGGCAGTGACGTAAAAGATATCCTAGAGATAGCTGGTCCTTCAGAGAAGGAGTTCATCACAAAAAATGCTCTCATGAACAGTGATAAGAAGGTAAATATATGAACAGTGATAAGAAGGTAAATATAGATAAACATTGATACCTGGTCCTTCAGAAATCATTCATAATAGTACCTCAATAAAGGAACAGGCATTTTAAATGGTAAGTACAATAGCTTAGTTTTGAAGATCGTTTGAGAAATAAATATTTTACAGCCAAAATACATTTCTATAGAGATTTTTCTGAGTAACTTCCTATAATTCTCAAATTCATATTTTGCTTTTAATTATTTCACTTTGAAAGGTTTAACCTGAAACTAAAACCTGTCTTTTACAAGTGATGGTGGCTAATTATTTTCAGAGTATTAGGTCTACAACATTGAAATTTAATGCGGAGTGTTTGTACTTTTGTGGACCAGGTATGTTTTATGATGGGCATATATGGCCCGTTAGGCGGTGCTTTTGTTTTTTGACTGCACTGTCTAGGATCGCATAAACCATTCGCCAAATCGCCATAAGCGAAGAGTAACCAAAACTGGCGAATGGGAAGCGTAAGAAATACATCGCAAATTTGCCAGACATAGGCGGTCTGGCGAATCCAAATTTCCGACCGACTTTGTCTAAAAAATCTCGGAAAATCCCAGATTCAAAAACACAAAGTTTGTAACTGTTTATAAGCCAATATCCAGCTGGGTGTTATAAGCTAATTAGCGACAATCTGTTTGGATCGATAACTAATTATCACCGTGTTTATTGAAAACCGCTGCCAAATTGTCGTGTGTGCGATAGACGCCGCCCACTTTGCCTCCTCTCGATGTCATTCAACTAGTTTGTGACCCCGTGCTCAATATTATCCATATATATAATTGCATTATCGAGCCGCGTAAAACATCAAATTACGTGTCGCCCTCTAGTGGCCAAAATGGCTGATCAAAACATAACGTTCGACAATGTTTGTTTAAGAATTACTAAGCCACAGATGCTCTGTTTAAAGGCTGTCGGTCTTTTTGAACTTTACGATCACTGGTAAGTGTTGAATGCCCACTAATTAGGTGTACACATAGTAGCGTATTTTGAACTGGAACAAAGGCAAGTGTGAACGTGTTCGATCGGCTGTCTGTAAACTGGGAATCAACATGAAACACCTTTTGTATTATACAAATGGTGGGATTACTGAAAATATTGGTACAGTTTTAGAATGAAGTGGCTTTTATTACTTATTCTATGCATGATAGTCGTGGTGTACATGTATGTAGCATTTCTGAACTTTGTCTCACACTGCAACGCGATTTTTCAAGCTTCTTTGGAAACCTGTTGATGAACTTGTTTTATGTGCCTATGCTTAGCATATTGAAATGCATTTTATAAAAATAAGAAATGGTCTAATAAATGGTGACAATAGAGTCTGTCTTATTATATTTCCTTACTATATGCATGCATTCATTCTGTCCTTTTTAAAATGTCAGTCTTGACAATTTTATAAAATTAAATTACATTATATTGAATACAATTTTTAAGAAGTTTTGAATATTATACAACTCAACTTTTAATTATAAGCATTAAAGCAGAATGCAGCATATGTATGATATGGAAATATTGATACCTATATAGGTTAAAAAGCATTCTCTTTTTAACTTACAATTGATGTGTACGCCAACGCGAGGTTTTAGCGCCTTAAATTAAAGTTCCTAAATATCTCAGCAAAAGTCTGGCTAAAGGAATTTTTTGGGCGTAAGCCAGATTTGGCTAAAAGGTTTAAAATCCTAGCGCTAGCCTAGAGTGTGCCTAGAGTGTGTCTATACTTTATTTTCAGAAAAAGGCCATCCGTAAATCCGATGTACAATTCAAAAAGCCAGAGGGGATGCACAGGGAGCTGTGGGGCTTGCTATGGACAGATAACAGGTGATATAACCTAGTTTAACTGGAAATACTTCTGACTGTTTGGTTCTTACTGGCAGCATGGTCTGAACATACATTGAACGTTTTTAAGCTGAAGCCATACGACACTGGCTTGCATGAGTGCCTGTTTAATAGTGAATTTATTAAATGAGTTGGATAACATTATATGATACGAGGCTGTACAAATCAATATAATCATATCAGTTTTATCCAACGAGTTAATAAATTCAGTATTAAAAAGGCATGAATGTGAGATTCTATTGATGACTCAAATCCAAAAAAGCCTCATAAGCAATGCTGCCTATAACGTTGTCGTATGATGACGTCATATGTTGAGTCTGTCTTCTCAGTACGACACCGAACAAGAGAACTACCTCAGTGATTTCCGAAATATGGTATTTTTACCGGTTACAGAAATCGATGAGACAATTCCAATATATTATAAGCTGAACGGAAAATACTGAGCTATGATTTGGCTTGATTTGCATATTTATTTCACTAGTGGAATATGATAAATATATCATGGCTTTATAACGCATTCACACCGCAAGTTATGTGATAAGTTAACACACATAAATACAAACAACTAACTATTGAAGATAATTTAAAACACTAAAAACGCTATAGAAAGTTAACATAAATTTAAATGTTCAATGACCAGTTGTTTGTGCGAAGCAGATTGTCAGGTATTAAACTGATAGCCACCATTAATTCATTTAAGTATACATATACATGTACATTAATTAGCTTATATACACATTAATTAGCTTATATACATGTAGTTGAATATTTGTGAATTAACTATTCATTTATTTGGAGTAGTAGTACATGTAAATGTGAACCAAACACTCACTGTTCACACTTCAAACTTGTGAAATGTAGACAACTGGCTGTCTTCAATCTATGTCTGTCTACGGTGAAACTAGCCTTTTGTGTCGCTTGCGTAGCATGGTCGACACATTGGGATCACTTTGTCCATCGTAGTCCTTCCATCACACTTTAACCTCTAACCTAACCTTGGCTATAACTTGAAAGTATTTGATCTATGTTCACACACATTTTCATCTTAACTCAAGAATTTTGCTACACATGTCCGATAACATGTCCGACTTTCATTTTAGCAGAGTTATGCCCCTTTTCATAAAACTTCAACCTGCAACCTAACCAAGCTCATACTTGGCCACAACTTGAAAAATATTTGACCTATGTTCATGAAACTTCACACACATCTTCATCCTCACCATAGGAATGTCGTTGCACATGTCCAATAAGTCTGACTTTCATTTTGGCAGAGTTATGCCATCTTTCATAAAGCTTTAACCTGCAACCTAATCTGGCTCATCACTTGGCAAAAGATTGACCTATGGTCATGAAACTGTATGCACTTCTTTCTTATCAATTATCCAATGCAGGTTTATGCCCCTTTTCATAAACTTTAACGCTTTAAAAAAAGCCTGCTTCATAATTCATGAAGGATTGCACCCCCTGTCTTCAAACTTTATAGTTAGATTGTCCTTTATAAAATACGCATATGGCAGACGACAAAAGTGTTCCATGGAACACCCTTCTAATTATTCTGCACACGTTAACCATCACAGACCCCATCCTTGCCGGTATGTCACTCTCATCTTGTCTACAATCAACAACTGTGTGTGAAATAATAGATAGGGTAATCAGCAGTTTATAATAGCACAATAATAGGTGTAGCCTTACGCTAATACTGAAGTGTTCAGAGTGCAGCACCTTGGATCAGTGGTGTAGTGAGGTAGTTTATACTGAAGTATTTCTGTCAAAGACTCAAAGGACAAAGTTCACACAAGTGTACCTGCAGGCAGCAAGAAATGAACAGACTAATGTCTTACCAGCATCTCAAACTGAGAAAACTCGAACATCTTCCTACCATATGTAGTTTTCTCAGCTCAGTGAAACAGTCTTTTTCCTTTTCTACTAGTTTATTTAGACTGACCATTTGTCTTGAATTTATACTGACCATTTGTTTAGTATTTAAACTGGACCCTTTATTTAGTTTGACGGTTTGACTAATATTTAGGATTGACTATTTTTCTAGTATTTAGATTGACCATTTATCTAGAGATTGACCATTTGTCTAGTATTTAGACTGACCGTTTGTCTAGTATTTAGGCCGACCCTTTATCTAGTAGTATTTAGACTGAATGTTTTTTTAGTATTTAGACTGACCATTTGTCTAGTATTTAGACTGACTGTTTGTCTAGTATTTAGACTGACTGTTTGTCTAGTATTTAGACTGACTGTTTGTCTAGTATTTAGACTGACTGTTTGTCTAGTATTTAGACTGACCGTTTGTCTAGTATTTAGACTGACCATTTGTCTAGTATTTAGACTGACTGTTTGTCTAGTATTTAGACTGACTGTTTGTCTAGTATTTAGACTGACCGTTTGTCTAGTATTTAGACTGACTGTTTGTCTAGTATTTAGGCCGACCCTTTATCTAGTAGTATTTAGACTGACCATTTGTCTAGTATTTAGACTGACCGTTTGTCTAGTATTTAGACTGACCGTTTGTCTAGTATTTAGACTGACTGTTTGTCTAGTATTTAGACTGACTGTTTGTCTAGTATTTAGACTGACCGTTTGTCTAGTATTTAGACTGACTGTTTGTCTAGTATTTAGGCCGACCCTTTATCTAGTAGTATTTAGACTGAATGTTTTTTTAGTATTTAGACTGACTGTTTGTCTAGTATTTAGACTGACTGTTTGGCTAGTATTTAGACTGACTGTTTGTCTAGTATTTAGACTGACTGTTTGTCTAGTATTTAGACTGACCGTTTGTCTAGTATTTAGACTGACTGTTTGTCTAGTATTTAGACTGACCATTTGTCTAGTATTTAGACTGACTGTTTGGCTAGTATTTAGACTGACTGTTTGTCTAGTATTTAGACTGACTGTTTGTCTAGTATTTAGACTGACCGTTTGTCTAGAATTTAGACTGATTGTTTGTCTAGTATTTAGACTGACTGTTTGTCTAGTATTTAGACTGACTGTTTGTCTAGTATTTAGACTGACCGTTTGTCTAGTATTTAGACTGACCGTTTGTCTAGTATTTAGACTGACCGTTTGTCTAGTATTTAGGCCGACCCTTTATCTAGTAGTATTTAGACTGAATATTTTTTTAGTATTTAGACTGACGATTTGTCTAGTATTTAGACTGACTGTTTGTCTAGTATTTAGACTGACTGTTTGTCTAGTATTTAGACTGACTGTTTGTCTAGTATTTAGACTGACTGTTTGGCTAGTATTTAGACTGACTGTTTGTCTAGTATTTAAACTGACTGTTTGTCTAGTATTTAGACTGACTGTTTGGCTAGTATTTAGACTGACTGTTTGTCTAGTATTTAGACTGACTGTTTGGCTAGTATTTAGACAGATCCATTTGTCTACTATTTAGACTGACTATTTGTCTAGTGTTTAGACTGGCCGTTTGTCTAGTTTTTGGACCGATCATTTGTCGAGTATTAAGACGTTTGTTCTTTCCAATGTGCTGGACTGACCCCCTTGTTGTTCTTACATTTAGGTTTTCGTGTAATAAGTAAGTATAGATTGTTCAGTTTCTTGTTTAAGTTGTTCGTTGCTTGTTTTTTATACCTGCATAGAGAATACAGATTGAGGCTTAAGGAAGCAGTCCTCCATTTTGTTTATTTGACATTTATATGGTAATTTTAGCGACAGACTGCCTTACTGCCTGTTGTAGTAAAAACTTTAAAATTGTGTTCTTTAATTTTACTGATTGGTACACTGTCAGTCAAGTATGTTTTTACAGAATCAGTCTTTGAGATATTGACAATTAAATATACACCATGTTCAATGTTACGGTCAAATATAATCACCACAAACTGTATAAAATAACATAGAAATTGGCAAATACAGAAAGGAAACATTTAGTAAACAGTCTGAACATGAAAAAAGGTACGGTGTAAAACACAGATGCTTTGTCATCAACACGAACAGTTTTCGTGATCTTGTTAATATCATTTAAAAGACATTGACATTCCCTTCTTTTTCCTTCTTCTTTTTTCATTACATTTTATGAAACCAGGGTAGTAACATTACTACTCCCCTGTATTAATTATTGACATGCCGTTTCCCTTGATTCCTTGACTTTTCACGTTTAAATTTATTTTTGTTTTGATATTCAAATTGATTATCCACTATATGTATGATGCAAAGTGTCTGTTTTTAAGAAGGGCAATTACTATTTAAGAATTTATTCACACATTTTCGGCATTTATGTGTTTTTGGACACTGGTAGTGAATGGCAAGTTCCATGAAGCGCTAAGGCTGTTGGTTATAGTACCAACAATAACGTGCCTTGGGAGGTTTGTAATGATACATTTAAGCAAGAAAGATAAATATCGTCAGTGTATTTTCAGATCGCGGAATAGCCATTTATAAGGTCTTCATCATGACTATACGTGTGTAAACGTAGGAACCTAGCTGCATTGTAAATGATGTCTACTGTAGAATTTGCAGCAACTCTGCAGTTTAGCAAGTAAGAAGGTTCTAGGCCCATTCTTCATATTTTATGGTGATGGAAATGGAGGTTAAGCCTGGCATGTTCATTCTTGTTCAGGTGTTGGTGCACTGTAAAAACTTAAGTCAATTGTCCCTCCATCCATTAGACCATATATCTTGTCCCGAACATAACTTAAAAACTACTAATAGACTAAAATGAAACTTCACACAATGATATATGGTAATAGGAGAAAGTGCTGAGTGCAAGAACCATAAGTTTATCTTCATTCAAATTAGATATATTGCCCTTTGTAATGTTATACTAATAATTCTTGTCAGGAGCATAATTAAAATTGTGCTACTAATAGGACTGAAGCTTCACACAATGATAGAGGGCAATGATTGGAAAACCATACCTTTATCACAAAATAAAGTGGGGGCTATATAGGAATCACACTGTCCGTACATCCCGTTTTTGTTCCGTCGCATTCCATCCCGTCGCATAACACATTTTTAGTCCCCGTCTGTCCCACAAATATGGATCCTGCGATAATGAGAAGTATATTATTATGAAACTTGGTATGTTGGTAGAGGGCAATGGAGGGAATAGCACGTTATTTTATTTTGTTGATTTGACAAAAAATATGGTTGCTATGGAAACAGAAATTATAAAAATACACAAAATATATATGGATCCTTTGATAACAAAAGAAATGCTTAAGATAATTTAATGAACATGTAGGTAAAAGGGAGTCAGGAGATCATGTTCATTTTTTTATTGATATGTCAAAAATTGTGGTTGCTATGGCAACAGAAATTGTAAAAAATACACAAAATACGTTGTTGCTAAAAATAGAAAAAATGTTTCTGCTCAATAACTTTAGTTAGGAATGAGATATTGGAATAAAACTGAATGGGTACGTAGCCTATATGAACAGGAAGCTTGGGATTGCATTTGGGGTCAATGGGGTCAATGTCACTGTTTCTAAAAAAAGATAAATAGAACTTTAAGTAGGAATGACATATTGGCCTGAAACTTGGTGTATAAGTAGCTTATATGGAAAGCAAGTTTGGGATTGCATTTGGGGCCACTGGGGTCAAGGTCGTGGTTCTTAAAAATACAAAAATGTTTTTCGCTCAATAACTTGAGTTAGGAATGAGATATTGGAATGAAATGTTATGGGTAGGTAGATTATGTGAAACAGGAAGCTTGGGATTGCATTTGGGGTCAATGGGGTCAATGTCACTGTTTCTTAAAATAAATGAATAGAACATTAGTTTGGAATGAGGTATTGGCCTGAAACTTGGTGTGTAGGTAGCTTATATGAAAAGCAAGTTTGGGATTGCATTTGAGGCCACTGGGATCAAAGTCAAGGCCAATGTTACTAAAAACAGAAAAAAAGAAATTTCCGTTCATTAACTTCAGTTAGGAATTAGATATTGGAATGAAACTTTATGGGTAGTTAGCTTATATGAAAAGGAGGCTTGGGATTGCTTTTGGTGGTCACTTGGGTCAAGGTCACTGTTACTAAAAATAGAAATAGGAATTTGCCTCAATGACAGAGGGCATTTAGAGGAAGTGCAGAACACAAGAACCATAACTCTTACTCAACCTTCAGTAGATACAAAATTCTCCCTTTTTGTACATTTAGTTTAATATAACATTTTTATCAAACATCTATTTTGAAATTCTTATCTGAAATGTATGATAATTTTGGTATCTTTTCAATATTATGGAAATGTTTATGGCATCAACATGATAACACAGTGGCGCTTGGGCTACTAGGCTAGGCAGAGAAATGTGCGCTTTTATCTTGCTGACTTTGCTTTTAATTTACCACCTGGGGCAATTACAAGTTGCCTTTAATTTCCAAACTGACTACCTACTGTTTATGGCGAATTCTTGATTGATGACCCGATATGTGAACTACGGTGTTCCTAAATGGGCCAGATTTTGATAATTCGATTCATTTAGAAGTGAACACAAGGGAGTCTCTTTAGAAATCTAAAACACTTTTCACATGCGATTTGTTTATATTTCTGAACCGATTTTCAAAAGTAAGCTATTTTTATTTACCACTGAAAATGTTTGTTTCACTGGCATGACTCGTGTAGGTACTAGTCAAGTCGTATCTAGAAAGTCAAAATATTTTTGGCAGAACCAAAAAAACATTGAATCTTACATCTTCTATGAAATCACGCTGTTCGTAATGATGCCCATCCCATAACACATTTCTGTTACTTGCATTCCTGAAACAGTTTTGAATGGGTTATTCTCAAAATTTCATATACACATAATAACTGATCAAAAAGCGGGGTATTCATCGCCTTCAGTGATAGTTCTAGTTTACCACACAGTCAGTTTAACTAAGTTATCTTATATAGAACATATTTATAATGCAAATAATTTTTTTTTTTGTTAAATTCTGTTCCCGATACTTCTTCCTGCTTTTTAGGTTGACCTTGACCCCTACTATGTAAAAACACTTTATCAGTGGTATAGCTGCTTTTAGGCACTGCAGGCCTGGGCCTATAAGTTTTTCCCAGATATATTCTGTTTATTCCCAAAATATGTCTCTCCAAACTCGTCCAATTGCACCATTTTACTACTTAGGTGTATATATATATATATTTATATTAAAAATCGTGGGGCGCATTCTCCCAGAATTCCTAGCAACGTCGAACATGCGGAACAGCTATGCCTCTGTGTATAACAACTGTCATTACTGCTTCATAATTATATTCATGGAAAATGAGTGAATACCATTAAGTAAATTTGATTCTATTGATTATACTTGACCATATCATTGAGCTTGATATTCCTGTTGTAGAAGGCTTTAAGTGTTGTCGTGGAGGTGCATTATACAGTTTGTGGTTCAGTATCTATAATTAGACTTATGTCACATGTCATTATTCTAACTGCATGCAGAATTGTGTTGTCATCATTTTAGATTGCCTCCCCTTCCACTATTAGTTCTAATCCCATCTTGAACCGTCTCACTTTTCAAAGATAGATCATCTATGTGAAATCAAAGTACATGTGTTTGATATTGTTTTAAATCAAAGATCCTTATTTTCAGTTCTTTGCGATAAATTGTTTAGGCAAATATTCATAATAATATAAATTATTTAGGCAAATATTCATAATAATATAGGAAACCATGCATAAAAAATACTAATTTATATACAGTAGAAGTTTACTATTATACGTAAGTCACATGTTCATATTATATTATATGTAGTGGGTATACTGGAGCTGATCTCCTGGAACAGTCTGTTAAAGGGACTGGAGGAGATCTGGAAGCTTTATGGGTGTCAATCCAAATAAGGATACACCCATCATAATGTGTTTCAGGTTCATATTCAGTGTTCATATGCACTTAACCAATACTCATTATCTGTAAGGTTTAATTATTGTTTATGAAACAGTTTAGTTGTTATAATAATTCATATGATGCTTTAAAGGGACAATGTCCATAACTTTTAGCTAATAAAACACATTCTAATTATGTTCGCAAACATTACACACCAAGCGTTATTGAATATTTACTAATTAAAAGCAAGATTGTTTGATGGAATTCAATCGCGGTACAAAACAAAAACCGCTTTGGGCGTTTGAACTCGCAACCCAAACTAAATTTACACTTGCGGTAATAATAGTGAGCGTGAGCGTAAGGTAGGTCGACATCGCTACTGACTGAGCTAACCGGGCTTCCATATAACGCAAAACATACTAATGGTGAAAACCTAATGCGCTAATGGAAGTCACGTGATCGCAGAAAAGATATATATGGTGGGTCCCACTTTATTTACAAATAATAATTAAAACTTATTTTTTTTAAACTCACGACTGTATTACTACAGACTTCTTAGGGTCTATGCTCATGTTTTCATGTATACATTTCACTGACTAAATGTTAGACAGTTATTTGGTTATGCTCAATATCTGTTTACTTACGGACAGTGTCCCTTTAAGGCTCTTATGAATTCTTGTTTTGTGATAGAGGTACACTTTATTTAAATTATATGTGCCTCTGTTAGCAATATAATCTCCATTTAAATTAATACTTATTAGTTAGCAAGAGAACGCAGCTGGGTTGTCGAGCATTTCAGACTGAACAGTTTCAATAACATAATTAACCGGAATGTAACATGCGGCTTAATTTAATGCATATGGACATTTCACATGAAACGGAAGCACATTATGAAGGTTTTCATCTGTATTTGGAATGACACCAATCACTGTTCAAAATTGCCTCCAGTTCCTTTAATCTTACAACTG